>CM040825.1:42254656-42469656 GCA_022828995.1 Vimba vimba
CTAGATGATTGCGTCGTGGCACGGATATTCAGAAAATGATTTCCACTTGCCTTTTAACAAAAATGGTATTGTGCGGTGTTATGACTCTTTGAGCTCGACACTATTGGTTAAGTAAGATAACAGCTTGTTTTGTTGTTAGCTGTGCCGCTAACAGAAAGGCTACACCGGCAGCCTCAAAGACGCCACAGGCAGGGTGGATAATGGAAATTCAAAATGTAATTATCCACAAAAGATAATAACTGAAAACATTCTCGTGGCTGAGCGAAAGGGAGATTTGAGGGAAAAGTGAGAGGGGATCAAAGACCTTTTGAACAGTTTCCGACATGTTAAACATTGTCAGGGAGCGTTGTTGTTAAATATCCCTCTTGCTTAGTTAGCTTAGGACTGTTTGGGAGAAAAATAAGCTCAAAATGAGATGCGAGGACAGTAAACGAGAGCGCAGAAACCTGATTAGCTTTATGCTAATGTTTCCTCTCCATACCAACGAGCAGTGAGGACAAAGAGATTGATAGATTTTGAGAAAGACTGTTAAAGTAGGGAACACTGTCAATCCCTCCCCAGATCATATATTCTCAGTGAGCTTATCCGAGCCCAAGCGGAAACAGGCAAGGGGGAAAAAACACAGCTGCAAATATGTAATGAAGTCAGTGGGGAATCGTCAGTCGGCTGAATAGCAAGCAGGAGAACCCAAAATAGTCCTGTTCAGGCAGGAAGGAGCCCTGAGAACATTTGCTTGCTTTGGAGCCGCTGGGAATTAATTTGGATTTAATGAATTTGGATTTGCTCTGTTCTTGCTAAGATTTCCTCAATGGCATTACTCAATCATTAGCCTGACTGTTCATAGAAAAGGGCATCACAAGAGTTACAACCCCAGCGAAGACGAGAAAGAAAGATGGGGAGAAGTCAGAGCTTGGCACACCACTGTGCCATGGTTTATTTATCAGCCCCTGCTCCGATAACATTCAAATTCGTGCCTGTTTTCTGCACTCCAGAACTGACTTGAGAAGGACGAACGATTCATGGAGATTTCCACCAGATTTTCCAACAACGTCACGTAGCACTGGTTGCGCGCGAGCGGTTCTCCTTCGGCTGTGCACCTGAGGAGACTTTAGAAAGCTCTCCAAGCCCACCTGCTGTTGCCCCGCCACCCGCTGCGCCAATGTGCACATCAAACGATCCATGCACAAGCACACACACACACTTTAGAAACCACCTTCCATTTTAGTCTCTCCCTGCCACGCCTCTAAACTCCCTGATCCCATCACGCTGTTGATCCGCCGCGAGCAGGTGTGATTCATCCACCCAGAAGCCACAGTCTCATTTGCACACAGACTGCGCTCTTAAACCTCAGCGTGAGTCCCTGCTGTCGATGTCCCGCCGCCACATGTGGCGTAGATGAAGGTTGACGTCTTCGTTCGGCCAGAATGATCGTCTCCCCAGGAGTGAGGACGGTGTTGATGGTACCTGTAGAAATGCAATGGTGGTGTACTCAAACACAGAGAAAGAGAGATTGGGGTGGGGCGGCGTAGTGTGTTATGGAAAGGTAGTTGTTTCCCAAAGAAATGTATCTGTTAGCATCACATTTGCTCAGGTTGTGCATTCAGACCTGAATTCTGAGATGATAATGAGATTTGTAATTTGTAAATCCCTGGATCTCTTCAGCAGCAGACGGGGAACCACAGGGAGGTGTGTTTCAAGTGTGTTAAAAGTGTTCTCAAAACAACTGATCACATATAGCAGTATTCATTTTCAATTACATTTCCAAGAGGTCCGGACAATGCTTTTCTGGAACAGTTATACACTTCCATCGGGGCAGCCGTAGTACGTTGCAAAAGAAAAAAACCCTAAACACTCAAAATAGTCATCAAATATGTGACCCTGGACCACAAAACCAGTCACATGGGTCACTTTTTTGAAATTGAGATTCATACATCAACTGAAAACTGAATAAATAATCTTTCCATTGATGTGTGGTTTGTTAGGATAGGACAATATTTGGCTGAGATACAACTATTGAAAATCTGGAATCTGAGGGTGCAAAAAAATCTAAATATTGAGAAAATCTCCTTTAAAGTTGTGCTTTTATGTTGGCGATTGTGCTGCATTCATTCACACAAAATAATGTTTTATATATTTACAGTAGGAAATTTACAAAATATCTTCATGGAACATGATCTTTACTTAATATCCTAATGATTTTTGGAATAAATGAAAAATCGATCATTTTGACCCATACAATGTATTGTTGGCTATTGCCACAGAGATACCAGTGCGACTCGAGACTGGTGACGTGATCCAGGGTCACGTATGAAAATCTTGGGCCCAGAGAGCCAAAACAGTGATGTCTAAGAATTTGTACCAAAAATTTACCAAAAAAAAGTAAATATGTCTCCCAACTGGATATGAATATAAAAAGGTTATATCAGATGTTTTAACAGGCTATTTTATTTGTATTTTTCATTTATTTATTTTACATTTAGGCACCTTTGTGTCTGGCACATAGAAGGCCTTGTGACTGAGAAACGCACTGGGACTGCAGGGTTACCTCTTAAGAACAGGATGGACCATTTTTATATTTTGCTCAAAGCAATAAACTACTAAAAACAAATAATGTACAAAATATAATAATCAAAACTCTCATCGTGAGGACAAAACAAACTTAACTAGTAATTTTAAAGTTTTTTTTTTGTCTTCCCTTGCCATCTCTAAATAATTTTCCAAATTATAACAATGTTTATTATGAAATGCTGTTTATATGCTGATTAATAATACCACATGTATGAAAAAAACATCAAAACAACAAGACGCCACACATTAACTTGTCTCAAACCTAGTTTAGTTAAACGGGCAGAGTCATCGTTGTTAAAATAACCGCGTCGTCACTTTACGTTTTTAACGAGGGCTTGAACGAAGCACTTTTGGCTTTATTATAGATATAGCTCTGAATATCATTAAGTCAAGTCAAGTCACCTTCATTTATATAGCACTTTTAACAGTATGGATTGTTTCAAAGCAGCTTTACAGTGATAATAGGAAAATACCGTTACAGAGTGTTCAGGCTTTACAGCAGCTCTAGAATACAGTTATTGTCCAGCTAAAGTTCGTATTGATTGATTCACTTCCGTTACGAAGATCATTAGGTATTAACTTAGGGGCCGCTAACACGACACCGCTCTAACAGAAAACCCTTAATGCTCTCCGACGCGCTCATCCACACAACAACAGTGCCTGGTGTCTCGAGAACGCACCCTGAAATAGGTTCGAAGGTGTAAACGATTATCCGGTATCTCTGCGCAAACCTCAAAAACGCAAACATTACGTGTTCAGTCCAAAGGTATGCGCGTACACCATAAACAACCCCGAGTGCTTGTGGTGTGAACCGCTTTAATCTGTAGAAACGGTAAAATGGCGTAATTATGTCCCGCGGTCTGGATGGAACCAAGCAGTCCGCCATTTGAATAACACTGACATATAGCATAATATAGTTATAATGTTGCTTGCAAAAAAAGAATTTTTCCTTTGCAATCTAAATGGGGGTGTTGGGTTTGGTGATTTAGCTTCAGAAAATTAGGCCCTGCTGGAAGCTACAGCATTCTGGGGGTTAAAAAAGCATATTTGTTCATTGACAGCCTTCAGAAGTCAAGTCAAGTCACCTTTATTTATATAGCGCTTTTTACAATACAGATTGTTTCAAAGCAGCTTTACAGTGATAACATGAAAATAATGCAACAAAGATTGTTTCAGCTGTACAGCAGATCTAGAAGGAAATAGTGTCATAGTCAAGCTTCACCCTTGTGTCTTTTTCAGTTTATTTATTTATGTATCATTTTGCCTTTCTTAATGCTAACTGCATACATTTTGGCACAGGTGTGTATTTTCATTGGAATTTAATTATTTCACCCCCATTTCCTTTAATAAATCTGTTTTGCACTAGGAACACAAATTAGTACCTCCCAGGACCTTTTGGACAAAAATGTCTTCATTGAACCCCATTAAAACTGCAATTTTCAATAATATTGTTGAATATTAAGTGTCCTCAACAAAGCAAGCCAAAAGCCAGAGGCGACAAAAGCGACAGTGGCAAGGAACCAAAACTCCATCAGGGGACAGAATGGAGAATAACCCAGGCTCAGTCGCTCAGTTCTCCTCCGGCCAACGAGCGAACAGTGTGTGATTATGATCCAGGCAGCATTACAGGTCAGAGGTCAGATTGGATCAGAACATTCAGAATATTTATCTGGTTGAAGATCGGAGTCATGTCGGAGTGGCTGACTTCCTGAAGCTAGTCAACATATACAACCCCCTATGCGGTTAAGAGCCCTCAAATCAATTGATCACATGCAGTATAATATAATAAAAATGTTTTACCCAGGCAGTCGAAATACTTCTAATGGAGTTTGAACTGGGGGGTTGGGTTTAGTGATTTAGCTTCAGAAAATGAGACCCTGTTTGTAACTACATGTTGATGGCTCAAAAAAAGCTAACTTTAAAAGTACAGCTCAAAACTTCCTAAACCCAACCCCTATTTTAAACTCAATAACCCCTACGTTACGGACCTTTATTACGTCCTCAGGTTATTTCAGGGAAACTCATAGTGAAGTTGCACCTTAAATTTCTTCAGAAGAGGAAGTGGAGGCGAATACAAAGATCATTAGGCCCCTTTTCATTTCGCCTGAAAAGTTTTGATATATCTAAAACTTACATTTGCATGTGTTTTGGCATACATGGCAATGACCTTGGTTTACAAGCCAACCCTGGTGCATATTTTGGAGGAATATCAAGCGAATAGCCATTCTCAGTCCCACTGACATGAGGATTGTGCGTCCGACTGATTACATCCCTTGCTTTTTTATTTTGTGCTTATTTTCTATGCAAAGCCTGGCTCCGCCCTAATTTTCCTTCAGTACTCTGGGTTTGCGGTATATTCTTGGGTTTTCTCCGGGCAAATTTTTGGCGGTCCAATCAGCGAACAGAGGGAGTGGCTGAGAACGATGACGTTGATGTTGTGCGCTAGTTTGAGTTGTAGGGTTACATCACAACCAAACGTTAGCGATTGGTTATGGCAGATCCAATAGTTTTAAACTTCAACAGAGTTCCCGCCTTCAAGGACGTTAACGCTTGTCAATGGAGAGTCTCTGTACACATGAAATGTACAAGAGTCTGGTAGGACCAGGCTACTTTGAATTGCCATAGTGTGATATTTTAATTCCTTTCTATCTTAATTTTCCTTGCTTTTATTTTGTGATTATTTGTATTCCTTTCTATGTAAAAGCACTTTGAATTGCCATAGTGTATGAAATGTGCTATATGAAGTTTTATGTAACAAAGTTCGGGAGGAGCATGTTCAGGTAATCATCCAATCAGCACAAGAAGAAGCCAGTATAAATAAAGCCTTCCCTTACCTCCTGTCTCATGACAAAATTCTCAGCATCCCGCCACCACCCCATCACCTCACATTCAGATGGGCCTGCTCATAGATACCTATGATCTATACATTCATAGGGGGGAGTACTCTGGGGTCGGGCCGAATTCCGAGCTCGGAGCCCTCCCCCCGGACAGCAAGCCAAATACGCATTATAATATTACATCAGATTTCATTAACATGTGAACTCGTGAAATACATAAACTCGCCATAGCTCCTGGGAGACTGGCTGAAATAATTGATGCGGTGGGATTTAAGTGTTGTGCTAAGCTTCAGCCATGTGCAGCACATTTCGACATGAACTAATGGATGTCTCAGTCTTGACCGTCACCAACTTCCCTCCCTTTGGGACCGAGCAACGGTTTATCTCCTTCGACTCCACGCCATGATAGTTCCCGGTGCTCTGATTGATGTGATCCAGCTCTCCTGCGAACACCATAACATTGCTGCTAGTTCTTTTCCGAGTGCGTTTGACGCGATGCGTTCGGACATATTTAGATCAGTCTAATCTTTCTTGCCTTGAGTGTGGAACTGCTCAGATTCAACACAGTGCGTTAGCGTTAAAAGGCGAAGTTGGCTTTCAAACGGGAAAGGCCTTTGAGCAATTTATGAGGATACGACGCCGCACCAAACATACAAAATAAAATAGTTTCTGACAGTCTTGTTACTTTCAAACCTCTAATAGTGTGCCGTCTTCTCCCTTTTTTTCTCTCTCTGTCTTTCATCCCTTTTCTTTGGGGTCCTTTTTTTTCTTCTTCTTCTTCTTCTTCTTCTCCCAGGTGCCCTGCAGATTGAAAACACTGAGGAAACCGACCAGGGGAAGTACGAGTGTGTGGCGTCTAACATCGAAGGCGTCCGATACTCTTCCCCTGCCAACCTGTATGTGCGAGGTAGGGAGCAACCCGGCCCTGGAGCCCATCGAAAAACAACCAATTAAATCCTCTTATGCACGACGGGTCACATGACCCGTCGTATGTAAAATAATCTTCACGCTAAAACACAGAATATGCACATTTTCCGATACTTAATGGGTAGTGTTCAGTCCTCTCTTTGATGGGCGGAAACTTGGGTCGCACAGGTCAAGAGGATGATGGTAAGTCTTGATTTTGATTGGCCAATGCAATAAGCCAATCAAAACGCTAAGCGTATTCCCTACGAAAAGGTAAAAAGGTAAATTGTTGCAACGAAAGTATGTTGATCTCAAAATATGCATGTTGCTAATCACACACATAGAAGTGTATACATTAATTGCTGAATCTAAATAATTAACGATCTGTCTTGGTTCAGTGGTTGTTGTTATTATACTGGAACGTCTGAGACTGTTTTAAGGCATTACATTAGCGCAGACGACTAACCTTAAGAAGAGCTGGATCTCTAGGTTGATGACTTTAATAAATCGAGGCAGATGCATATTGCGCATGTATTATTTATTTAATGCATATTAAAAACGATGGGTTTTTACCCGCTGTGTACCAAATAACTTTGTTCTGGATAAATTATTCACTGGCCGTTACATTATAAAATGGGCCAGAGAGTTGTCTTTTCATTATTATAGTTATTATTATAGCTCCCACTAGAGAAGATGCAGACGCAAAGTCAGGGATAGATTTAATCTTCTTTCACTTCAAACCTGTTTGAATTTCTTTCTTCTGCAGAATATGATGACGCTTTTTCTGCATTTGACAGATCATTTCATCAAATAGACGAATAAGCACTGAGACATTTTTCAAAGTATCTTCTTTTGTGTTCCACAGAAGAAAGAAGAAAGGTTTGGAATAACAAATGATGACAGAATGATAATTTGGGGTTTGAACCGTGGATAAACAGAATTCTAAATTGGAATTCTCATTAATGATTGAATATTTGTATCTTTTATCAGTTACCACCATTTTATGACAGCAGTAATCCACAAGAGGCCTTACTTTTAGAGGGATTTTTACCACGGTAAGAGCATTATACCTCCGTGATGAAGTCAACGGCCTGTTGTGGATTCGTGCTGTTTTCACTCTCGTCTGAAGACCTGGAATGAATTTTATCCGGACATTTTTAATAAGACCTTAAACAGTGTTAGATGTTCAGTAACATTTGATCTGATTTCTAGTGACATTTCAGTAATTGGGTGACTGGAGATTTCCGAAATCCATTCAAATTACCACAGCGGTAATTAATTCAACATAGGTATGCTAATTTCTCACTGATTATGCGCATACTGCATTAAGACCGTATCCCATCTCCTTTTGTCTTTTTTTTTTTCTTCCAAAGCTTAATTATTGAGTACAATCAAATGTTTTCTGTTTTAGAATTAACGGCACTTGAAATTAGCAGCTACAGTTGGAGGAAACAACCCGCCCATTTATACGAGTGAAACCATTTTCATGCATATGCATGTCTGGTAATAGCGCAACGCTTTTAGAATCGGTTGTCTTGATTGTAGCTGCTAACTTTAATGCTAATTATGTGTTTTTTATTTGTATGGTCGCTTTGATTTGGTTGGTACTTGGGGTTGTTTCATTGATTTCTGTTTTTGTCTCTTTGTTTTGTTTCTGTAATTAAAGCCGCAGCGGCAGCTCTTCAGGTGGCTAAAGACCTTGTAATTTTGCATTGTTATAACATGCTTGAATTGACTCCAGTGGCCGAACGCTTTTCACGGCAACCACTGGGGTGAATCAAACTGTTTGGGTCAAAGCAGGTAAACGCAGCAGACTTTGTCACGCAAGAAATAATCAGGCGACATCAGTCAGAGAAATGTAGCAGCTAAAAGCCTTGAGGTGGCCTTTTTTACTCTCTCTGTGTTTCCCCTATTTTTCTCTTCTCCTCATGTCATTGTGTTCTGCATCAACCCCTTTACATCCCTCAGAGCTTCGAGAAGGTTGGTGTGTTTTTTCTTTTATCACTTTTTTTAACCCACATTAAATCGAAAAATCAACATGTATTAAAACCTTAACCTTGACTGATCTAGATTGGAAGGCTCATTGGCAATTCGGAGTTTAAAAATCAAGCTGCTAAATAAGTTTTAAATTCTGGGAGATTTTTATTTTAACTGCATAAAACTTAGTTGTAACTAACCCGCTAATTCGGGTTCGGTTTCCTTTTTTTTAACGTTTTTAAGTTTGCATTGTGGGGCCTTTTCTCGTTTGCATCCTTCAGTATTGCTTCTGCCCAGAGAAAATGCTTATGTGCACATGCTGTCATGGAAATCTCGCATTTGAAAGTAAACAAGTGATGCATGATGGGAGAATGTAACTGCGCTTGCATGCCTCAAGACGCTGTCGTGCTTCGTTGCATTCCTGTGTTTTATTATTCTCTTTGTTTGGTCCAGTTCTCCTGGATTGAGCCTTTGTTGGCGACTCATTTGGTCGGCTCCTTGTGTTGTGGTGTTTGTGTAATGTGCACCCTTAGTTTCCTTCTGTTTTCAACTCCTTTTTGTTGTAGTTTCTGGTTTGTCAGATGTGGTTTGTGTTTCTGTGCGTTGTTGTCTCGTGTTTCTACAGACAGTTTTCCTGCCATCTTCTGAATCACAAAGCCGTTCCTGCACACAAAAGCTTAGTTTTGGGTCGCAGACTCACTCTGCTAATTAGTTTTTTGGTGCCACATGGATCATTGGCAGATGTAATGATCTCCGCACTTCACGCGGCTCCACAGAAAACAGACTTTATTTCATAGCTGTATATCCTCGTGATGACTGATTGCCTCTTGCCCTTTCGCAGTCCGCAGGCTCAATCAAATCAGGATTTATCATTCGCTCGAGCCGTCGTTGCCAGCGTACGTCTGAATTGCTTCTTGCTTGGCCACAATGTGCTGTATTAAAACCCCCAAATTGGACCAGAACAAAAAGCGGGTGCTTTGTTTCCGAGTCTCTCTATGCTAATCCTTCGCTAATGCAGCTGAGTGCAATAATTGCACGCCTGTTTGTAGCGACCATTATATTTACATTTGTTTTGTGCGTGGGGGGGGGGGATACAAGGAAAGACCATTTTCCAATAGAGTAAGACAAAAAAACAAACCTAGTATAATTAGCATAGGCTACATCATTTTGCGTGTCAAGTTATTTATCTTTTATCTTAATATTTAACAATTTTATCATATATATTTACTGGAAAACAAGACAAATATATTGATGAGCATTTTTCTGGTTTTGCATTACATCTGTTTTTAATACTTTTAAAACTGAGTGTCTGTTTACACTAAAAGCCTGCCTTGTTGGCAGAGGCTATTTACACTAACTCCGCCCACTTACGTCTGGTTTGTGTACTAACCAATGACACTTAGTGTAAATAGCGACTATTGTTATTTGCACTTAGTCCAAATATCCACTGCCCTTTGAAAATAATTTAGTATTGCCCTTTTAAAACCCACGCTCGCAGTCATTGGATTAGCACCAACATTTAGCATTAAATATCATGTCACTGAATGCGCTAAACTTTGCTTTTTACCGTTCTGGGTTTTTTGTAGCTGTAAAACCAGAAAGCTCGCATTTATCCAGACAAGTTTGTCCACTCGTGCGGATGGCTAACTCTCAGTTGATATGTCATCCGGCTCCCCATGTTTCAGACGGCGTTTGTCAAGGATAATGACACAGAACAAGACCCTCTGCTTCACTTGGCTAATGCTAACGTGTTTGCTAGCTATCTCGTGATGTCTGAGACTAAATGGCTCTCTGAATTATTCAGTTCTGTTGTTGGGAGGGGGGCGACACCACATGATTTGGGTTTATAAATAATGAAGTGTGCTTTGCCGCTACTCTGTCTCTCAGGGCCTGGCATTTATTGACAGAGCTTTATTTTTCATATCCGGCTGTTCCCACTGTGAAATCTGTGCTGCTTTTACCCTGATAGCTTGTTACTGCTGCCTAGCAAGTCTAACCGTATGAGCGCACTAGCTTTCATTAGCTGCACTAGCTTAAACATAAAAAAGTGGCAAAAAACGTTTTATCCATCACAGCAAATATTTTGCTGCTTTTATTGTGTGTAAGCCAATAGCCGCTATCAAAAACAGATCAAAATGGCCCAAGTAATCGTTTCTTTTGAAACAATTTACCAAATTTTGTACAAAACACTCTCAAATGCAGTTTTTTAAGCAAATGTCCCTGCTGAAAAACAACAGCTAAAACCAGCCTAGGCTGGTTGGCTGGTCTTAGCTGGTTTAAACTGGAAGTAACTGGTTTAAGCTGGTCAAGCTAGTGTTCAGCGGTTTTAGCTGGTTTTAACTGGTTTAAGCTGGTTTAAGCTGGTCTCCAGGCTGCCCTAGCTGGTCAAGCTAGTGTTCAGCTGGTTTTAACTGGTTTAAGCTGGTTTAAGCTGGTCTCCAGGCTGGCCGAGCTGGTCAAGCTAGTGTTCAGCTGGTTTTAACTGGTTTAAGCTGGTTTAAGCTGGTCTCCAGGCTGGCTGAGCTGGTCAAGCTAGTGTTCAGCTGGTTTTAACTGGTTTAAGCTGGTTTAAGCTGGTCTCCAGGCTGGCCGAGCTGGTCAAGCTAGTGTTCAGCTGGTTTTAGCTGGTCTCCCAGCATTACCAGCTAAATTCAGCCTGTTCAGCTTTAAAAAAAGTCCAAATTCCCTGGGAGACCAGCTAAAACCAGCTTAGGCAGATTTTTTTCTCAGCAGGGGTTGCTAATATTAAAAAAAATAAATTGCTGCCGCTCTTTTCAAATTTCAGTCGATATTTTTTTAACTCGATAGTCTCCTTGTTAGCCGTCTACATCAGGCATGATAGTTAATTGCTTCCGTATGGCGAAATCCCCCCCGAGCCTCGACACAAGTTCCCTTCTATTCCGCACCGAATTAATAACAGAAATTATGATTCTTCTTGTTTCAATGTAGTCGCTAATCTTTCATTGTTGCCGCCTGACAATGAAGCTTTCAACTGTTCCGCCATTCAGCTCCCCATAATACGGTGACAAAGCCAAAATGTTAAGGATTCAAGATCCCAGAATGTTTCCAGGGCATATTAATAGCAATTAGTGCCCAATACGAGGAAACCTCACAGATCCACTCTGAGATGCTGGAAGACTTGAGCTGTACCGTACGCCATGCTAAATGCTATGATTATGTTCGGTGTATGCGCATGTAGATGCATGTGAAGCCCACTGCCACCACTTTGGGTTGTGTTGCATGTCCTTGCATGCTCTTTCGGTGTAAAATTAGAAATGCAAGCTAGATCACACCCTACCTACTTGTCAAAGCAAAGCCTACTTTGAATAAACAAGTGTTTAGTGTATTGTAAAGATGCAGGTTTTGGTGCAAAATCTCAAATGCAATGCAGCCCAACTATAGTAGTTGATCAGGGGTTGTAGGTTTTTACAAATGCTCCAATTACCATTACTAGAACTGGTCTGAACCCCTACAGAGGCTGCTTTGCATTGCAGCGGCGGAGGTGTGTATGTTAATATGGGGAACCCCTGCCGACTGCATGCAAATGGCCTCGTTACCTTCAAGCCAAATGGATTATTGTGGGTTTTGGACATCAAACAGGGTGTAATCTCAGCTTCAATGTGACATTAAAGGCTGCGCATTATTTTGGCTTCCCTTCCTACCTTATTTTTGGGGCTGGACAGACTGTCTCACCAAAATGGCCACCTTTGAAACGTCCTAGTCAGGAATTACAAGGAGTGAGACACTCTTTGGCCTTTTTTATTTTGTCTTTCTCTGTTCATTGTTAGAGTTGTCTCCACATTGGGCTTGAAATGGGATTTTGACTCTGGACCTCAAAGAGATTGCTCTCGGCCTGCTGGGCTCCTGGTCTTAGTGAATGAGGAGCGTGTCCGTCCAATTGGACCGTTTCTATATTCCTCCGTATATCACAGCGGAGAGCACGATCGCACATCAAACGTCAAGCTATTGGACCATGTGTCAGGATATAGATAAAGCTTTGTGCAATGGCATTTCAGAGCAAAGCGAAGCCGATGCGGCGATAGTGCCAGTCGTAAATGTCGACATGCATCTGAAAACATTAGACCCGCTTATAATTTCCCCCCTTCGCCACAGTTTATTCGAGCTTAAAGTGGGGGATGCTTTGTTGCCAGAGACTTTGAAGTTGCCGAGCTACTCGGCGTCTTTTCAAAAGGTTGTTTCGTTTAGAAAATAAACGGATTGAGTTATTCAAGAACATACTGCAAGCGCAACAGTACAAGTTTTGGATTGGGAATAATTCACAAGGTGAAAGGTTGCAGCCCGCGTCCGCTCGACTAATGTGGCCTTAGGAAGCGAACGGCGGTTTTTAGCCTCTAGCAGATTTGGTTTTAAGAACGTCCAAATGTTGCATCACCCGTCAGCAGGCCCACATGCAATATGTGCCAGCAGAACTATAAAGCATGTTTGTTTATTTAATATATTGCCTTTTTAAGTTCCTTTTATCACATTTCACCATTCTTAAATCTGTTTAAATCGGCGCAGGAAATGCATAAGCATCAGCAGATTACGTCTGGGCCTGTCCATCATTAATTCGCTAGAAGAATCACTCTCATCTTGTCATTGTTCTCACTGTTTGCTCATTGTTCTCTACAGCGCCTTTAAAGACACTCCTGCACTGTGATTATATGTGTGTGCTGTGACGAATTCACCAATTTTGACATTTCAATTGTGTGGATTCCCTAAAAACGCTGCACTTGGGGAGGGTTGCATGCCTCAGATATGTGTTGACTGTAGCAGTAGGATAGTTTGGTGCCGTTCTGTTGTTGTCTTTCCTGCGGTCATGCATGCACCTTGTGATACGTGGGCTGCCCTTTCACCTTTGTTGAACATTTTTTCAATATGCATTTATATGGGGGGAGGGGTCATTTTAGTATGTCAATGTTTAATTTGCTGTTGTTGTTTTTGTTTTCTCAACAAATCAAAAAGTATTTTTCCTTAATTAAATGAGTGATCTGGGTTCAATACAAATGATGCTCTGTTGCAGTTGTGGCGTAATGTTGATCACCACAGAAAATAATTTAGGGAAAAAGCTAAAATTGCAATTAAACGTATAAAATTGTATTCATTTTCATGCCTCCAAATGTCGTGGATAAAGCTGAACTTGTATTGAACCTTTGAATAAATCACTTAACCTTTTTTTTATTTAAACTAAATTTTTATAAAAACAAATTAATAACAAAATGGATAAATTTAATCATAAAATGGATTAATATAGAATGTTAAATAGATACATTATAAACTAATGACATAAAGTTAACTTGAACTGGCTTTATACAGTGATCATGAACCGGACTGAGGTCATCCGTCACACTGGCTCCCTGAAACTGTGAACATATTCATCTTTAATTATCGCGGAATTACGGAATTTAGAATAGTTGAGCCTGTTACCTTGACTGTTATTATTTAAAAGTATTTTTAAATTGTATGTTGATTTAAAAAACAAAAATAATTTGGCGCCAAAATTTTAAACTAGATTTAAAACTTTTGAACTGTGCTTTCGATGGTGTTTTATCAAGACTTTATGCTCTTTGACTGCTGGTTTCCAAGGCTATGGTGAACGTTTAATCGTGTATTTCAAGCCCCATTGTGTGAGAAGTCAAACCCACATACGTTTGCTCCAGTTGGCCCAGGGTTACAGTCTCCTCTTTGCCCCAATCCCCACCTCTCACTCCCCGTGTTATTTCCCTTCTGTCTCTAGTCCCACATGTGCGTCCACCATTTTGTCCTTCCAGTCTGACCCCCCACCCCCCGCTCCGCTGTCTTGCAGCCTAGGTCTTGTTCTGCCTTGTGCCCTGTCTCTACCTGTTGTTTCTGTCCTCGTTGTGTGGGGTTGTTAATTTTCATTTGGTTTGGTTGTTTTTTGTTTTTTCTGAGCTAGCCCCAGCACACATTGCTGTCCCTCTGTCTTTTCTTTCTCCTCTTGCCAAATGTAAATGAGGCATGACCCCCTCACCACCCGCCATCTTAGGACACACCTAGCACATCCTACTCCCTGTTTCATTGGTCATTCACGTCCACCAACATCAATAAGGCAGATGCCTTGACGATTCTTGGGGGAACCAAACTCTGAAGTTTTAAAATATCTGTACTCTCACTCTGAGTCTATTGCTCTGTTCCAAAACCTTGCAAGATACTTAGACATCAAAAACACATAGCCAACGTTTCATCGGCAACTTTATCTAGATTTGGCTAAGTTCTACAATAGCATTGCATGACTCCTTCTAGTAAGAGGTCAATCCCAGAATCAATTGCAGAAAGCTTATGCAATAATTTCAAGGTAATTAATTATGTGCCACTTTATGCAATACTTGCACGTGCCGTATTTAAACGCTCGTTAGAATGTCTCGTAATTTGCTTAGCAACATGCTAACGTCAAACTCGTTTGGCAACAGTTGGGTCTTTCTGCAGTATTTGCTGTTGTTTAGAAAGTTGCCTCAGAAGGGAACTGCCAGGGCAGCTGACGTGGTATTGGAACAGAGTCTGTGTATTTTAGAGTCATTTAAGTTTCCATCAGACCTTGACATTCAATGAGTCATATCAAAAAAGCAAGGTTTCCAAGAATGAACATGCCAGACAGGCTATGAAAACAAAAGCCTGTTCCACAACCTGGCCAACTTCATCTACGCCATATCTCATATCCAAACCTTTCCCCCTACAGATCCTTCATCTTTTCTCTCGTGTGTAGGTTTGGCATCTCAGTAGTTGAGTTGCATCGCTGTCATCACCGTAGACTAGCATCTGTACCTGTCATGTGCCCTTATTCGGTCAATTTTTATTCATTTTCTTTCTTTTTCTTTGTTTTATTGATGTGTGTGATAGTTAGTTGAGTTGAACTGACAGCTACTTATTGACTGAATCCAGAGTTTCCGCCATAAAACTTTGTGTAATGTCTAGCCAGGACTGCAATGTGACAATACAACCCTGTCACATTACGTCATATTGGCTGGAGACGATAAAAAGTCTTTCTCTGCATTGAAGTGGGTTTCCCCCCTCGTTCCTTTTCCCAACCCTTCCCTTTCTTCCTCTTTCTCGCTCTTTTGCGCGTTCTATTCTCTTATATTTCTTTTTTTTTTTATCTCCAGTTGTCTTTTGTCTGGGCATGCTAGCGACCCTTCAGTTATATTCCTCTATGCATTTTATTTCAAATACTTCTCTCTGGTTTTATTGTTCCCATTTACTCTTTGGTTGACCTCTACCTATTTCTGCATGATGTCTGTGAAAATGACAGCTGCATCTATCAATGGAAGCGTGTCAGATCTTTAAAAGGCTTTGTCCAGTTGATCTACTCTCAACCACAAAAATCTGATTAAGGTTTCTCATCTTTAGTCCCTCTTGGAGGGGCTTATCATTACCAGTGTATGTACGTACCAACGTGTATGTACATATGTAGGGTTTCTTTGGCACAGGTAGATTTGGAAAATTACATTTCGTACGTCACACTTTCTATACAACTACAACAAAGAGCATTTTCTGTTCACACTGTAGAGCTTTTCCACTTTTTTAACAGTAATGCATGATTTTCATTTCATTTACTGTAGTTACAGGTCACACAGAGATCTAATTTTAAAGATGAGAAACTCATAATAGATTTTTGTGCAATTAATCGTGCTGTGATGGGTCAAATATTGGTCAATGGAACCTTGTTGCTATGAATTTGTTGCTTTAATGTCAATCTATATTGTTGGTGAAGCAGCTCTGTTAATTTAGTTACTTTATCGTTATTTTAATTTGTATAAACCCAAGTGAAGTTGTTTAGTCTCATTTTTATACTTTTTTGTCCTCTCTTTAGACAACATGTACGTTCTAAAGAAAGGCTTGTTTTCATCGACGTGTCTTGTTACCTTTCTCTTTCTCTTTTTCTTGTCGCTATTCCTCCGCCCTTTGCAGTTCGTCGCGTGCCTCCACGTTTCTCCATCCTGCCCACCAGCCACGAGATCATGCCGGGCGGTAGCGTCAACATCACATGCGTCGCCGTGGGCTCGCCCATGCCCTACGTCAAGTGGATGCTCAACTCTGAGGACTTGACGCCTGAGGACGAGATGCCAGTGGGCAGGAACGTTCTGGAGTTAAATGGCGTCCGCGAGTCGGCCAACTACACCTGCGTGGCCATGAGCAGCCTAGGCATCATTGAGGCAGTGTCCCAGATCATTGTCAAGTGTAAGAATCAATTGAATCGAGGGCTCCTCTGGTCTAAAGAAATTAAAACTAAGCCATATTTCAAGTGTTTTCTTATGGAAGCTTGTTTCTGCCTCAGAATAAAAAATAAACAAAGGTATTTGAGACTTTTTATCTCACAATTCTGATTTTTCATATCAGAATTGCATGTTTATATCTCACAATTCTGACTTTATAACACACAATTGCGAGTTATAAAGTCAGAATTGCATGATATAAAGTCGCAATTGCGAGTTATAAAGTCAGAATTGCGTAATAAAAAGTCGCAATTGCCAGTTATAAAGTCAGAATTGCGTGATATAAAGTCGCAATTGCGTGTTATAAAGTCAGAATTGCGTAATAAAAAGTCACAATTGCCAGTTATAAAGTCAGAATTGCGTGATATAAAGTCGCAATTGCATGTTATAAAGTCAGAATTGTGAGATATAAACTCGCAATTCTGAGAAAATAAGTCTTTTTTTTCTTAGAATTGGACTTTATAACTCGCAATTGTGAGTTTGTATGTCACAATTCTGAGAAAAGATGTCAGAATTGCAATTGCGTGTTATAAAGTCAGAATTGTGTGTTTATTTCTCGCTATTCTGACTTTATAATGCAATTGCGAGTTTTATATCTCGCAATTCTGACTTTTATAACTCATAATTGTGAGATAAAAAGTCGCAATTATCTTTTAAAATGTTTTATTCTGTGGCAGAAACAAGCTTCCATACTTCTTAGTTCCAGAATTGACTACAGTATTTTATTATCCCCCACTGCAGCTTTGCCGAAACCTCCAGGTACTCCTGTCGTGACCGAAACCACCGCCACCAGCATCACCATCACCTGGGACAGTGGCAACCCTGAACCCGTCTCCCATTACATCATCCAGTATCGTGCCAAGTCTCCCGAGAGCAAGTTCGAGACCGTGGACTCCATCACCACCACTCGCTACAGTATTGGAGGACTTTCTCCCAACACCGATTATGAGATCCGCGTGTCCGCCTTTAACACCATTGGCCAGGGCCCACCCAGTGAACCAGTCGAGGCTAGGACTGGGGAGCAAGCTCCCGCCAGCCCACCGCGAAATATCCAAGCCCGCATCATTTCCCAGAACACCATGATGGTACGCTGGGATGAACCCGAGGAGCCCAATGGACAGATCAAGGGTTATCGGGTGTACTACACCATGGACCCATCTCAGCTCATGAGCATGTGGCAAATCCACAACGTACAGGACAGCGTGATCACCACCATTCAGAGTCTGGTGCCTTCCGAGACCTACACCATCAGAGTGCTGGCCTTCACGTCTGTAGGAGATGGACCCTTCTCAGATCCCATTCATGTCAAAGTGCTTCAAGGAGGTTTGTTTGTCAATTTTTAGTGTCCTTTTTTCAGTATTGGCTCAGCCAAAAGATGTAGCAAGGTGAGTTTTGCTATCGGAAATGTCCCATTGTTTGTATTGGGTGAGCTGAGGGTGTAGCAAAGTAAGTTTAACGATTTAAAAATGGCAGTTGTCAGTGCTTGGTTGGCTAACAATGTAGCAAGGTGAGTTTAGCGATTAGAAATGTCTGTTAGTATTAGGTGAGCTAAAGGTGTAGCATAGTCAGTTTAGCTATTGAGAACTGTCAGTTTTCAGTGTTCAGTGAGCTAACAATATAGCTAGGTGAGTTTAACACTCTTTTGTCAGTTGAGCTGCATGATTAAAGTAGAGCTGCATTGAATAAAATAGAGCAAATCCCCTTTTGAAAGTAACATGGCGCTTCAAATAACTATTGTATTGATTAGCCTACATCATTACATGATCTCTATTTGAAACAAAAAAATTGTGATTCTCATTTTGGCCATAATCGTGCAGCTTTTGTTATCAGTCTTGAGTTAGCTGAAGATGTTTAGCATTTGGAAATTTGACTGTTGGGGAGTCAAAAATGTACAGTAGCAAGATGAGTTTAGTGATTGGGTATGTTTCTATTGGGTGAGACAAAAAATGTAAGTACATTTTCACCTGGTAATTGTTCTAACCCTGTTGCCATGTTTGTAAATGTTTTCTCTAACACTTTCACTAAATATACAGTTGTAAAAATCAGTTCAATTTCATGTCTATTAAACTGTCAACACTGGCTCCATTTGTAGTCCCTGGACAGCCGACAAACTTCCAGGTCGGTGAGGTGTCAGACACAGGTGTTGAGCTTACATGGGAGCCAGCCTTCGAGAAAGAGGGAATCATCAGTTACGAACTGCATTACAAAGAGGGCAGTCAAGGACCTCAGGTGCCTTCTCAATAACAAACCGTCTCAAATATATTGTCAGGACTGCTGTCGCACATCCAATTTTGAAGTAACTGTTATCATTTCCCACCAAACAGGTAAAGAAAACATTCGGTCCAACCTCTTCCTATGTGGTGGAGGGCCTACGCGCTAATACAGAGTACTACTTCTCTCTGGCTGCTGTCTCCAACAAGGGCATTGGAGCCTTCACCAATGAAATATCCCAAAGGACATCCCAAGCCAGTATGTAGTCCATTTCCTTTCCTAAGGATGCGAATGAAGGGTTGGGGGGGGGGGGTCTAATATTGTATTTTGTTTGAGAAATGCCAAGACATAATGGCTATTTTGAGCTTTCGATGGGGTTGGGATACAACAACGCACTGTTTGAGAGGGCCACTATAACCTTCACCCCCGTTTTCCAATCCAGTGATATTGTCTATCGACTCTAGAAATGTCAAGAGTAAATGATAATGGTGTGCTTGTGTCTGCAGCAGATAAGTGTTAAAGACTGGACGTTAGTTTGGTCCCTGATTTTTGACAGGTTCGGGTTTCTGGCATTAACTCTTGGTTTTTTGCCTCGTTCCTTTGCGTTGTGTTTGTTTATGCATCTGAATTGAGCAGAACAGCATCACCTTTGAGCCAAAAGAGAGTCTTGCTAGATGCAGGCGGGCAAAGGTGATGTTGTTTTGTTGAGAATATTTCCAAATGACTTTGCCAAGACTTGATGATTTTTGAAAATATTTCTCTCTGTGCATGTTGACGAATTGTTTCTTAAGAGAAGATAAGTACGAGCAGAACAAATTTGTGTAAATTGTTCATAAAAACATTCTTATGTAAATTGTTGCATTCAGTTCAATGCACCAGTTTATGCAAGAATTTGTTCAGCTTGCATTGCATGAATGAGTCCATCTGACTTTGATGTTTTAAACATAATTTATTTTGTGTAAAGCGTGTAAAGGTTAAACCTAAACTTTTAAATGACCCATGTTGTTTAGTTTAATGGATTCCTCGCCCCTTGGCAGGATGGTGTTGCACACTTCTTTTTCTTCTTTGTTTGGTGATTCTTTCATCTGGGTCTCTCTATGTCACAGTTATGTACTTCAGAGATTTCCTACATGTGAAACAAACAAATCAATGTGGGCTGATTGATCTGCGGCAAGCGTGCCGTTTGGCTCCCCTGCGTGCTCCCTTCTTTCTTCTGTGTTCGTATTTCTTTTTCATGTGTCAACAGCAAATGCACTTTTTTCCTCCCATGCGACTGAAGCGCACAAAATATTATTGACTCTGGGGTCTGCCATGGCTTTCCACCACATCTAGTCCCTCACTGTGTATTACTGAGAGCAGCACAGGCTGTGGCCACTGGCACCTGCAGGTAGTCAGCATTTACACTGGGAGACCGTCTGAATTATTCAAGCCTCCGGCCTAAAAATACACCCTCGCTGAGTCGCATCATGATTCGGTGCATGAAATCATCAGTGCTTGTGGGGAACCTTGCAGCTGGCATGTGCCCTGTGCTAAAATATTGCAGATACTTGCGCACAGCTTGTATTACGGTACAAACAGACGGGTCCAAAAGTCTGAGAGCATAAGGGATAATGCATCTATTTTGCAGTCTTTTCTTATTTAATACAGAGGTTTTGGTTTCAAAGCATAACAGTTTGTGTGAGAGGTTAAACCAAAAAAAATGCTTGAGTTTCATTATGGTCTCAAACTTTTATACTATGATCACTTGTATTTTATATTTAGTTAACTTCAGTTTCAATGTGGGGTGGAAGGTGCAGTCATTTGTTTTCTCTTAGTTTTTAAGCTGTTTTGTTTCACATAAAGGATTAGACAAGAATTATTATACTAATCAATTATCGGATGCTTTCAATTGTAGAATACATTTATAAAGGTTGACAGGTACATTTGTGAATATGGCATTTCTACAAAAGCTTTTGTTTTTGTTTCATGTTAGCTAGCTTCAACACAGAAAAACGTATGTGGACCTTTAAAACTAGGCCCTTTTTTACACTTATGTTTTAGTGTAAATGTAAAAAAAAAAAACATTTAACTAATTGTTTAAAGTCAGCATGAAATGGCATTCAGAACTCATTTTGCTTAACTGTAATCTGAGTGCAATGTTCAATCAGGACTTTGATTTTAGGAAGGACTAGGAAGGAATTTGATTTTAATTGAATTTCTAGAATTGTGAATGCATTTTGCTTTCATGTTGACTTTAAATGGTTCCTGTTGCAGGTTTAGTCCTCCAGACTTGGATAAACTCACAGTGGGCGGAAGATGCCAGAAAGCCATGGCAGTCGTGGCCCATTTTAACTCATCTTCTGTTTCTACCTGTGCAGCTTGTTGGTGCAGAATGGGTGGGATGGGGTTGGTTGAGTGGGTGCTGGGATGCAATGAACCTGCTGCATTGACACACAACGTAACACCTGAGCCAAAGAGAGCAAGCACTGAATGCATGTATTACCTCCCCCTACCCCTGGGGGGCGCTCTGTTAATGCACGTTGTACGCTGTGTGTGTCCTCTTCTGTTCCATCTCTATATGTCCGTCCCGCTGTTTGTGTCTTCATATATTGTATTCTGGAACAATGCAGTGCACTTTTTTACCTCCCTTTTGTTTTCTAGCTCTTCTGTGTTTCACTCCAGAAATGAAACTAAAGCTCACCTGCTCCAGCTTGACGTCACCTGGTTTTAATGCATTTCTGTTCAGTACACAGGTTTAAGTTCATTTTTATTTCATTTCGGTTTGGTTTACTCTAACACACTTGAGGAAACAGCTCTAAGCATTTTTTTTTTTTTTTTTGTGGCTCTTCCTGTCGGGGTTTCATTTTCCTTGACAAGCTCGACATGCAGCAACAGCACTTAGCATTGCCAAAGCAAATCCATTAAACTAAAGGTGAGAGTAAGTATCCCGGCGGGATGACCGTAGGCTTCTTGCTTGAGTTATGGGACTTTGTCCCGCAGGGTCTTGCACAGATGGGAGACGTGGTTCAATACAACTGCCGACGTCTTCCCTTGAGCAGAAACTAAAGTAGTGTAGATTTACCCATAACAAGGTCAGGGAGGTGATGAGCTCGGACAGTTAGAAGCAATTTAGCACAAATGCCCCCCAACTTAACACATAAACATTACAGTGTGGATTCCCGTGAGGTAAGTGACCGCCGTTCGGAGGAAGCCCAGTCTGCCATCCCATCTTTCAGAAGTCGGCCACTTAACCAACTTGACAGTCCATATAAGTAGGCGTACAAGTGACCTTGAGGTGCAAAACTGCCATATACACTAGCCGAATTGGTTCAAATCCCTTACACAAGCTAGAAAGAAGGCCATCACCTTCACAGAGAGTTCCCAAGACGTTTATAGACTAATTTCTTCCAGATTTCCACCAGAATTTCCTCTTCGTAGGTCTATTTTGCACTACACCAATTGGCATACTGGTCTTCCTCATAAAGGCGTGAAAGGAAAGTGTATTGTGTTTGTTTCATTTTTGGTACAGTGCTGTTGAGTTGACGCTCAGTCAGGTCACTGTTCGTGGGTCAGCCCACAGTTACGAACCAAAGCCCCTTCGATGGTCCGGCAGAGAGTACTCACCTCACCCTCCATATCCCCCAACACTTTTTTGCATACCCTGGAGGATGTTAAATATTGGGGGATGTGTCCAAACTCTTGAGGGTAAGTGGAGATAGACACTCCTGCCTTGACCAAGTGGGTGGCGGTGGCATTCTGGGAAGTGCGCTTAAGAGTCAATGGCTATTGAGTGATGCTCAGGTTTCAAACATGGTCATAGAGGGTCCACAAACTGGGGGCAAGGGTTTCCGCACCAATCTTGGGTTTGGTGCTAGAACATCTTGGAGGTCCTTTTCCTGCTAAGTCCAATGGCTTCAATCAGTTGTTGCACTCAAAGAAGTTGACAGCGTCTGGCTCATAAATTAATTCCAACCTTTTTATCCAAACAAGTCTGTCATTGCAGTAGTTTTCATCTCTCAGTTGGCTTTTTTGTAGCAGGGCCACCATTTGGCCCGGATCTGGATTATTAGGTCATTAATTATGACAGTTAACACTTTTGATTTTGGTTTTAAGGCACAACTCTTTGGTTTTGAAGAGTGATTTCATTTCGAACACTGAAATCCAAGACTCTTTTTGTGTTTGATGTATAATACAGTCCCAGATTCATACATCTAAACCTTCAGGACAGGTAGTTCTGCAACTCTCAGATACCAAACTTTCATTTCGTACTCAAACCAGGTCGATTTTACAAGAACTGAATGCAAATACTCTTCAAGAGAGGAAGTACATCTTCAAAATATATCTTCAAACGGAAGATGAAAATCCTGTAAAACTTTAATCCAATAAGCCCATTTGGTGAATAAACAGGGCTCTGAATAATGTTGCTCGCTGAACTCTGAGACCGGTGACACCAATGATAAAAGCTGCCTGGTGATAGGACAAGTCGGTTAACTATTTCACAAACAAAAGCTTTACTCAGAAAATAGATGTGTTATAAAGTAAATAAGAGTTCGGTTAAGGGGGGATTATATTACATGGGTATGGGTGGTTGTATGTTAGCGAGGTGCTAGCACCCTGATCTCAGTCTTGTGGACCCTCAGGCTAGTGTAAACAGTGAATAGTGCAGCCTGATGAAAGCACAGGGAACGCTCTCTCCCTCCAGCCCCAAAAACATCCACATTATAGGCCAAATGACTCAACAAATTGACTAAAGTAAATGAATGTAAATAGTTTGAATTGAGCTGTATTCGGCTAGCTCAGCAGTCGAGGGAGAGGGCCGAACCCAACCGAATCTAGGGAAATATAGTCTCCCTCGAATCGGGTGCTTGTGGTAAGAAAGTCTTTAAAAATTAGTGTTTGAAGATGTCAGGTACGTATAATGTACAGGAAAATGCTTTTGTGTCTTTTGTTTTGTTTTGGTTTTTGCTGTTTTTAATGGTTTTCCTTTCTGTTTGAAGCTTGGTGGCTTTCATTGATTCTTCTGAGTTGACATTTTGGGTCCTAACATTTTTTTTTTTTCCAGCCATTATTTCGCAGAGAGTTTTGCTCATTTTCCTGTAATCTGTTTTGAATGATTTTGTTTTGCTTTCCAACGATGGTGCTCATCCATTTGAATTTCAGTCACAAATATGGTTTATCCCCATCTGTCCGTTTCCCCCTCATTCATTTGTGTTACTTATAGCTTCAGGGATCAGTGTGACAGAGTAACTTTTAATGTTTAATTTACAATGGAGATAAATGTTACAGGCCTTTAAATGGTGTAATACATCCATATGCGCAAGCATTTAGTAGGCATGGACTCTGTGCATTTCAAACGAGACTTTTATATTGATTTAGAACTGCACAGACGTTGTAATTTTTGATATGTGCAGGGAAAGTGCTCGACAAAAACGCCTCGAAATACCGCAATGAATGGCCTTCATTCAAATGCAAATAATGTGATCTATTTTCCTCTCATGGTGGAAATATATCCTGAGAGCCCAGGGTATTTACTGTGAAAGATGGGCTAAATCTTTGGCTCGTGCACTGGCGGTTGTAGTTGGATACACTTTTCTTAGTATTTTTGTCTTGTTTTCCAGTACAAATATCGAAACTTCCTTAAGTAAAGATACATTTAACTTAACTTATTAAGTCTTGTTTTCTGAAAACATTTAGTGAGTTAATATGTCAAGGGGGTCCGAAAAAGAAAAAATTCAAAGGGAAAACAAGATTATTTTTCTGACCCCATTGAAATACTGACACCCAACAATCTGTGGTGTTACTTCTAGATCTTTGACACGAAAATCAGGTCAACGTTATACCTTCATGCTTCATATACCTTTATGCATGCATGCGAAACACCCCGACCTCTTCAAAACCAAGCTCTTCTGTTTGCATTTTGCCCTTTGTTTTCCTCGTTTTTTCTTTGGTTTCAGTATGTCTCTGCTTGTTTTATTTTTTCAGTTGGGTTTTCCCTTTTATCATTTTCTTTTTCTCTTTCCCATCTTTTCGTTTTTTGTTTTCCACCCCTCCTCTCCCCCCTTCCCAAACCTGAGCAGAGCCCTCCGCCCCCCCTCAAGACATTAAGTGCTCCAGCTCCAGCTCCACCACCCTGCTGGTAAGTTGGCGCCCTCCGCCGGCCGAGAGCCAGAACGGGGCGCTGGCCGGGTACATAGTGCGCTACGCGGTGGTGGGCGCCGGGGCCGAGGTCAGCACGGAGCCCGTGGAGGAGCCGGCGGTGCCGCCCAGCTCCGACCAGATCCGGCTCCAGCGGCTGGAGAAATGGACCATGTACAGAGTCACCGTGGCGGCCTCCACCAGCGTGGGTCCGGGCCCCGAGAGCGAGCCGCTGCTCTGCCGCACGGACGAGGACGGTACTGAAACCTTGAAACAATTTAATAATTACAAATTTAATTGAGCTTTAATTTACTTGTGAAGCAACACTGTTAGATACTAAGACTTGTTTTCATTGATAGTATCTTGAATAGAATTGTATTTTGTCTTACAGCTCCCGCATATTTAGTTTATACTTGAAATGAGTGAGCAAATCTGCCAGTGAAGAAAATACAAAAATACACTTGTATTGAGTTTATTTTTAGATATTTGACAAGTTTTTGACGTTTTTAGATAGTTCAGGCTCAACAAAATTAAAAATGTAAAATGGCCTCTTAAAACTATTTAAATGTCCAACCTAGACAGTGTTTTAATGTATCGTGGCATGTCAAGATTATGCTTCAACGTAAAACAGTACAATCTTACAACATGGAAAATTAATCAGCTTTTTTAGCCCATTTCATGCTTTAAAAAAATCTGTACTTTACTATAACACTTACTTTTCTAAAGCCACTGTATTTGGTTTTATTTCCCCCATTCTTTTTCCAGTGACCTTATATAGTCTCTAGCCAAGCTTAGTGAGAAAATAAATCTAAGATGGTGGATGAGGTGAGCGAAATGTTGATTATACGTCTGTGTGGACAGCTCACTCTTTTTGGGAGCAGATCTATTGACTTGCATTATGTGATGGAGGAAACATTGACTTAGCATCATTTTCATCTGTCACACCTCTTTGTAAAAGCACTCGGACAGCTTATGAGCACTGAAATAAATCTAGCCAGAGTAAGAAATTGTGTCGGACGTTCCCTGGTGACAGCAGTCTTTCTCTGTGACTGACAGCGCTGGTTCAGGATACAAGCTAGTAATCAATACTGGCGCTGTGGGCCACCCTACGATGGATGGTTTTGACGGGCTGGTCATCCGCTGTAGGCGGGCCGAGAGGGAGGGAACACTTCCCTAAGACCTCCGATGGGAAATCTTATTTGACCAACCTTGACCAACATAACTTTTGGGTTATGTTATTTGAGTTATTTGAGTAGCGATATGTTACGACAGTCACATCCTTGGAGACTTGTACCGTTAAAGCGTCTTATATGGTAGAGCCGAGCCTCAAAATACAGTACATCCCCTTATGGCGTCTTTTATTGAACATACAGGAAATCGGTCTCCTCCTTACAGCAGTACTGAATGACCGGAGGTATTAAACATCAAGGCCTCGTATAAAAGGATTTTCATTAGCTCGCAGGTCTGCAGACAGCAAATTGATCAGAGCTCAGATAAGAATGATAGTGAAATGGAAGGGGATGAAATGGTTGCTCGGGTATATGGGGGTGTGATATTACATTTGATTAAATATCCCTGAAGATGGGCGCTTAATCAGTAACCTGGTTTCACATAATTGAATGTACATACTTGCTGAAACGCTAGGGCTTAGTTTCTTTTCAGACGTTTTGAGGTGTGTGCTTTGTGTAGTCTGAGGTGCTCAATTAGGATTGGTACTATTTTTTAAAAAATCCGACTCAGACATAATTAAAGATGTATGTTATTACCTTTTCTCAAATTTGTGTTATTTGGGACTTAAAACTGAGTTCTTTAAAATATTTCATGTACATATTCATATTTTTTGTAGCCAAAAAACATCTGGGGAGCCATGTTTAGGGTGTGATATCTCAGGAGCCATGATTTCTAGCTTGGTTCAAATTGGTAGATTGCTAGAAAAACGTGTTCCCTAAAAGTCCAAGTGGTTCAGAGTCTCATCAGGGTAGAAATATTTTCGAAACTGGCCTCTAAAGTTGGTAGAAAGTGAAAAATATGTAGATGAATGAGTGATAATGATGTTCATTAAAGACTAAATGTGTTTTGATTGTAAAACAAATTTTGATTGACTTTTTGTTTCCCTATCATGATGAAAATTGGTGGATTGGTAGAAAAATGTGTTCCCTTCAAATCCCAGTGGTTCAGAGTCTCATCAGGGAAGAAATATTTTCTTAACTGAAAATCCCCTAAAATTGGTAAAAAATGAAAAAGTGAGTGGTAATTGGGCTTCAATTGCGTGTAATTAAAACACAAGTTTTAATTGACTTTATGTCCCTATCATGATGATAAATGCTAAGGCAAATACTAATACTACTACACTCAAACAAAGAGTTAGTAATATGAGCAAAAATCGGGTATAGCATAGCAACACCCTAGCATCACATCGGTGAGTTTTGCACAGGCAGTACTGTGTGTAAAAATGTTTAAATCTAGTTTTAATTATCACAAACATGATTCATGTCCTCTTGTCCCATCGCAGTTCCTGGGGCCCCCCCTCGCCGTGTGGAGGTCGAGGTGCTCAACTCCACCGCCATCAAGGTGATTTGGCGCTCCCTGTTGCCAGGGAAACAGCACGGGCAGATCCGCGGGTACCAGGTGCACTACGTCCGCGTGGAGAACGGCGAATCCCGCGGCCTGCCCCTCATCAAGGACGTCATGCTAGCCGATGCACAGGTATGTTTGCGCGATTATCAATGTTTCGTCAAACAAATGGCCAGTTAACTTGTAGCCAATTAGTTATTTTTTGTTGCAGAAAAAGTGGTTTAAAATCTTCACATGGCCACTGCAACAAACGTATGAAAATCCTTTTATAAATAATTTAATCTGTGAAGTTATTTTATAGCCTCTAGAATGCTTTCCACAAGCGGTCCAAAACATCTTATCAGCCATTAGAATTGCACGGTTTAGTCAAACCTCTAATAAGTTTAACCTCCAAGGCTCTAGTGTCATAGATAAAGTCAACAAAAGCTGATTATGTCTGCCGTATTAAGTGCCCCGAGAGCTCCACTAAAACACGAGGCACTTGAGCATTGCGGTCACAATTCAGACTTGATTTAAAAGCACAAGTGGCAAAAAGAAAGAAGAAAAAGCAACCGAGCGCCTCTGGCTGCAACCTAAAATTATAATACAAGCTTCTGTCTTGAAAACAGCAGATACGAGGCAACTTATTCTCCTCACAGCTGCAAATATTACAGCTTTGAACAAACCGTGACTAAAGCTTTTGAATTTATGCCTCGTGTGTTTATGATGGAATGGTTTACAGTCGTCAGTTAAGTGGGAATTGGTTGATATCTGGGTCACGACGCAATGATGTTGTGATTGTGTAGAAACAATTGCGATCTTTTACTTGTTTGTTTCTCATTATCTGCAGTGGACTTAATCTTACTGAATTGAATTTTAGGAATAGAAAGTGTCATTTTAGTATATATATTTTATATATTAGTAAATATAAATAATTTAGTAAATATATTGTCATCTCATATTGAATAATTTTAATATATATAAAATATTATTTATATATTTCATTATATTTTTAAATAAATTACAATAATTGAAGTATCTTTTCAATAACTTTTTTCAATTATTCTCAGCGTAAAAATATTAGTATTGTGAGGTAAAATATTGCATTTTTGTTCAGTTTTTCTGTTTTAGTCACAAATTTTATTTTTCAGTGAAATCAAGTCCACAAATAGTCGTCTTATTCAATCGTTTTAAATATTCATGTGGAAAATATTTACATTATTCATTAAATCACTTTGAAAAAAAACAATGTAGTGTAAAGTAGCCTACAGTATCATGAGGTGATTTATACCAATACTTTTATTCATCAAATTAATTTTGCTCTGCATATTTCTTTAGAAGTTATGATCTGATATCAAACTCAAAAACAGACAGTTTTTTTATTGTCTTACTGAATGAAATGGCGGGAAAAGCTGCAGGAATGACACGCTCAGATAGCGGCGGCCACTCAATTTCCTGCCTCGTCTTCAATCTTCACCATTTTTTTTTCACCCTAATCCACACTGACCTACTTTAAAACACTCTGCCGTTCTTCCATTTCCTTGGCACTTTTACCTTGTTTCGTCTTACGCTTTCCTCTCTTTCTTTCTGTCTGTCTTTTCCCTCTCTTTCAAACCGCGCTCCCTCTTTCTCCTCCCGGGTGGGGGATGTTAGTGGGAAATGGACGACACAGCTGAATACGTGAGTATGGCTGTCGGCGAGAGTGCGCTGTGATCTGAGGACCTGTGATGTTACATCAGACCCACCCGGACGATGAGTGTGTTTGTAGCAGTCGGCCTAAACCCACAGCTAATCATGGAAAATGGATTGACACGTAGAGTTTTGTGTCAGAAGTCACTCATTTAAAGAGTTTTCTTGCATTGCCAGATTTTTATAATGAGCCAACAGAGAGAAAACAACCAATGCAACCTCATGTCCATTGTGTGTGTGTGTGTGACGACTACAGAAAAATGTGAATGGTGCACAGGGGGAATGATGTAACATCAGGGTTCTTTTATGCCTGGCATGGACGAGTGTGTTTTGTGCTGTGATGTTTTGCATCAAAGATGAAGCTTATTTTGTGCTTGTTTTTGTTCCTTTTAAAGAAATGGAGTTTTATTTATTTTTATAAATGGATCAGTTGTGTAACCCCTAGATTGCATGAACAGGTTTGATGTGAAGCTCAGTCCTCTGTTAGCAGCGGGACCTGCAGGTGCTTTTCTCCTCCGCGAGCGCTTGCCATTAATTTCCTCTCCGTCATGCGCGCTGATCAAAGCTCACTCGCTTTCACGTGAAATATTGGAAAAAAGGAGCCCGTCAGAAGGGTGTGTGTGTGTGTGTGTGTGTGTGTGCACAACTTACCGGCCGACCCCAAGAAATTCATTATTCTGACGGTCTGTTTGCTCAGGCTCTGTTGAATTAATTCACAGACATGACGTGTAATAGATGAGCAGGAATCGTAAGATAACCTGGTCAAACTAGATGACACGCTAAATGCCAATAATAATGAGCCACACTGCAGTATATATCTATATAGTATATATTTATGTAATATTTATTGAAATATTTATAATGTAATAATATATTTATACTGTGTGTGTGTGTGTGTGTGTGTGTGTGTGATATCAAACGGCATACAATAACTACATCTCATGGAACAATTGTCATTATTAATGTAATTATTAAATTGGGTAAAAAATGTAATTAATAATGATACAGTAGAAAAATGAACCTTGAGAATTGTTTTTTTTTTTTAAATACTGAAAAATATGTAATAAAATATTTATATTTAACATATTTTATAAAAGAAAATATTTAACACATACATAATAGAAAACATGCACTAATGTAAATGCAATAAAAATATTAAATGTTTTTTATATCTATAAATATATGTGTGTGAAATTATATATATATATATATATATATAAATGATTAAATATATTTACACTATATAATAATAATATGTTAAATAAATATATATACACATTATATAAAATATGTCTATAAATAAATTGTGTGTGCATGTGTAAATTATTATATATGTGTGTGTGTGAATTATATAAATAATATTATTTGTTTATATTTGTTACTATTGTTATTATTTGCAATTTTATTATTTATATCTATAAAGAAATAAAATATGTATATATATTTCACCCATACAGTAGTCAACATTTGAAGTGATCAAAAAAGTTCATCAAAGTTGTCCTAAGACAAGATATTATAAATAATATATAAAATATAACTTTATATATTTATATATATCTCGAAAGTTCCCCAAATGAAATGTGATTGCACATTCTTTATTAATGTGACAAGTTGCTAGGTTAATATTCTTTTAAAAATAAAAACAAGACTGCAGATTGTAGGTTGTGACATTGAAAAGCAGGGAAACTGACGCCGGGCCTGTGCAGGGGAAATATGGTAAAGTCTTTTTTTCTTAAATCCGTTCCTAACATAGTGCTAACTTCCCTCTTCATGTCCATTAAACACAGGAGATGGTCATCGGGGGCCTGCAACCTGACACCACATACTCCATCACCGTGGCCGCCTACACCACCAAAGGAGACGGTGCCCGCAGCAAACCCAAGCTGGTGGTGACGAAGGGAGCAGGTCAGTAATAATAGCGTTATCATTAGCCGAGCTCCGTCGCACCGCGGGCCAGGTGTTATTGGCTACAGGAGCAGAATGAACCTTTAGGGACTTCATTCGAGTGAGAAGAAAAAAAACATTGCCTATATAGTGTCTGGAGTACATAAAAACTATAAGGGAATGTAGCGGTTAGCCACATGTTGCTACAGCAAGAGAAAGTTTAGTTTTTAGAAAACCTGAACTAATGAGATAATGAAGAGTCATTAGTCTGCTAACAGTGATTTAGTGTGCTAAACAGCATGCTAGCATAGCATCATTAAATTGGACTCAAAGTGTTTTCTAATTGATGGTTTATATACACATGCAGATGGAGTTTTTAGTACCATGATATTCTTATAAGTCCTCTATTTCTGTACACATGCAGACCAGTGACATGTGTGACATGTGACCAGACGTGTGTGTGTGTGTGTGTGTGTGTGTGAGCATTTTGTTTCTAAGTTAAAAATTGTTTAAGCACTTCACATAGTTAGCTTTAATCTTGCCTGATTATTCAAGGCTTCACTTCTACAAGCTAACTAATCACCAGACAACCCACTAGTAAATTCTGAAAATATTTTGTTATGTACACCCCAAGTGTAAGAATTGAGGGGATTTGCCTTACTTAAACACACCATGGTATTACAAGTGAAGTGATTACCCTAGTACATTTTGGAGACTACCATTATGCTAATACCATTTTATCTCTGTACACATGCAGACCAATGTGTTTTGGCTGTTGCATTGCTTCTCGCTGTTTTTCTGTTTTTTGGGGGAGTTTGCGTCGTACGTCGCATTTTGTTTTTATGATGCCATGTTAACTAGCGCTGTAAAGATTGTGCTCTAATCCTGCCTGATTATACAGCTGACAACCCACTAACTAGTCGATTTTAAAAATATTTTATACATCCTGTTAGAATTGTGGTGGTTTTCCTTTCTTAAATGCACAATGGTATAACCAGTATACTACAGAAAAGTGAATACCATGCTAGTGAATTTTGGACGCTGCCATCATGCTAATCCCATGATATTCTTTAAAGTACCTTTTAAGCAGTATATTATATGGTTATCAAACAGTACCGCGGGTGTGTATGGTGTCGTAGCCTAGCTCGTTTCTTCTCGTTTTATTTTTTTTAGAATTTACTCGTTTAGCGCTGACGAGACAGGTGTGCCTATCCCAGGTGTCAAGTGTGACAGTCCCGCCACATATGCATGCCATTCTCAACGCCTGTCTCTCTCCCTCTCCCTCGCGCAGTGATGTGGCGCTCAAAGGAAGGATGTCCCTGTGCTTCCCGCCTCCGAAAGTGTGGCGAAACGCTTACAGCAGACAAAAGAAATAAATAAATAAACAAGGGCAGACTCAGCCCTACTTAAAGAAGCGGCATCACGCTCTTTCAAGTGCCAGAACAGAAGGGAAGCTTGACCAATGGGGCTCAGAAGAGCCACTCCGGGGCACTTTCATGCCTCATTTCTGCTACATAATGCTGTCAGACAATTTAAGCCCCTGCCTTATTGTATTGATAAGGGCCGACCCGCCCCTTTCAAACCCGGAACCTTCCTTAAGTCCGCCTGTCATCTGAGAGCGCCGTCCGTCCCCGAGCTGCCATTCTGCATGTCGGAGATACACTTCAGAACAGCGACTCAGTCAGTCAGGCTCTACGGTCACACCGAGCCATCATTCAAGTTGCAAGCGGTGGAATAATGTGCACTAGAGTGCGCATTAGTATTTGTATTGGTTAAAAAAAAAGAAATTCACAATGATAATATACATTTTAATAGTATATCAATGAACCGGTACAAATGAAAAAACAACAACAACATATTAGTCATTTTGGATTATTTTTGTGTCATGTGTCAGCCATATTGACGAACATTATTAATGTTGCATTCAAAGAGCTGCGTTATCGGTTAACCGCGCCTTAATCTCAAAGCAGATGTCCTTGTATCGATCTAATTGATGCTGCCTGTTGTCCGTGAGGAACGACACGGAAATGATTGATTCTGTTCTCGCTTCAGAGCCGACAGACTGATTGATGTGTGCTCTGTCAAACCCCTTCGTTGCTAATACGCCTTATCATTCGCGATTCCACGTGCATTAAACGCAAACCGCAACGTCTTTAAGTTTAGCCAGATTCCGATCGAGTACGAGCCTTCCTTATTTTAATTTCCTCCTGTCTCCCTTCATCCTTGTGGGAGATGAGCAGATTGCATGCTAATGCAGAGGCTGGAGGTGTTCTTCACGAGTGCCCGCTTGGACGGCCGCCACGGCTCAGGGACCGGAGAGTCTGGATGACTCACAATCCTCCCGGCACTGTGGTTATTCTCTTCAATTAATTGGTCCACTTAGGGCCACTTGCTCCAGTCCTGATTGTGGAGAGTGAAGCTCCTTGTTGGTCTCTGGAGCTTCTTGTCTAGTCGCGTCTGAAGCCAGGATACTGTGGCATGGAGTTGAACTTTCTGCAAATTGAATTTTTTGGATTATGGGATTACAAACAGGCATTATGGTGTTCAAAAATTGCTGTTAGATAGATTCAAAATTAGATTGGATCAGCTGTGTTTGAAATCTATATTAGTTGCTGCATTGCCTTGTTGCAACTGTAAACAGCTAGCCAGCTCATGACATGCTGCACCATGCTTATGTGCCTAAATAAAACCTTGGTAAAATCACTGTAAAACATGGTTTCTTGTGGTATGTTGCTTTAATTTTTCTACAGTACACAAGAAATAATTAATCAAAGACTTTTAATTATGTCGCCCTTTTGTCATCCTGTGCTGAGGACATTAAGTCGGATGGTTATATTCAGACATATTGCCCTTGTCTTTTGTATTTTTGATATCAGTTCAGCCCAGAATGCAACGCTGCAGTTTTTTCAGGGCTAAGTTATGTCAGCTGGCAGTCGTGCTTTATACGCCTAATATAACTCACTGTAAGTCCTGTCGGCAGGTTAATTGCATGTTAGCTGAAGGTTATTTTATTTTGTTCTTTTTCGCAGCAGCTCTGACGCTTCTCCTCTACCGGAGATGAGAAGGACAGAGAGCGAGAGGGAAGTAGGGAAGGGGAGGGCGTGAGTGTGAAACGCAATCCTATCTTAATCAGTGGCTGTGGGTCAACAGTGGCCGTTAATGCAAGGCCTAATGGGAAACGTGCCTGTGGTCCTGTGGAGAGGATTGTGTGTTGTCCAGTGGAGTGGACTGGAGTGCTGTTGGTGAGGGGAAGCGCGCTACAATCACGCTGTCTCTGACCCTCGTTGTCCTCTTGCTGCGGCAGATTGCGATGATTCCCCGTCACCTTCATCAGCTCTCCTTTTTTTTCTGGAGTCATTTGTCCTCCTATCTGTTCTCATGCCCTCCGTCTCTATCATACGGCTGTTAACCCACCATCTCTCATCCGGGATCTGTGCAACAACCATCTAGTCACTTCTGTTAACTTAAAATATAATAGTGTTGCTGTTCTGACATAAGACATTTGCAGTTACTAATAGAGTATATGTGTTGTTAACACCTTTATGGCATTTGCACAATAAATGCATGCTTATGTAAGAGTACTTTACGGGAAATGGGTTTGTAATCCTTTTAAATTCGTTTCAGGTGCCTTTTCTTTAGTAGGGAGTAACAGGATGAAAAGACATTTGGTTTTGATACAGCAAACTTAAGTGAGATACGGTTCATTTGAAGTTAATGTAATGTCCCTCTCTTTCTTTCTTTCTCTCTCTCTCCCTCTCTACAGTGCCGGGGCCTCCCTTTCTCTCCGTCAACCAAAACTCAGAGACTACCGCATTAGTACGCTGGCAACCCCCAGATTTTATCGCTCCGGGTCTCGAGGTGCAGGGCTATCGACTACAGTTTGGCCGAAAAGACGTGAGCCCCCTGGCCACGCTGGAGTTCGGCCCTCAGGAGTTTGAATATTCCATTAGCAATATCCACCGAGGGGCCATGTACGTGTTCAAAGTATCCGCCAAGTCCAGATCGGGATTTGGCGAAGAAGCTACGCGAGAACTAAGAGTCCCGGAAGAGGTTCCTCGAGGGTATCCTCAAATAACCGAAGGGTCCAACATCACCTGCTGCTCGCTCCAGTTCTCCTGGCTGCCTCCGGTGCTAGCGGAGCGCAACGGTGATATAACGGAATACACACTGGCCTATCAGGAGATGGGAATGGCTGGCGGACCCAAGGAACTGCGTCTGCCGGCAAGCGAGAACAGCTACACCCTCAACAGCCTGAGACCCAACGCAGTGTATGATGTGAAAATTCGAGCGCACACCAGTGTAGGTCCAGGGCCCTACAGCCCACCGATCCAGTATCGAACAGTGGCCTATGAAGCAGGTAGGGGTTGCTCATTTCCCCGCCTCAAGGGACAAACCTCTACAATGCAAGCACCTACACCCGATTATATAAAGTTCTCTGGGAGCCACATACCTCACTAACACCCTCCCCCACAACAAGGTAAAATAAGTCAGTAAGCTAAAGTCAGTCAGTTTTGAAAGGGGAGGAGCATCAATTTTTGCGAGGTAAGTGCCGATTGGTCAGACACGCCCAGCACATTCACTCATCTAATCACAAAATTTCCCTAGTATCAAAGGCAGGCGAGAACCACGTCAAGGAGATCCCAAATCTGAAGTGAAACTAGGCACATTTGTTTACTTTGGGTTGTTCTTATTTATTTTTCTTTTTTTGGTCTGACAATTCCTCTTTTCTGTACTCACCTTTCCCCCCCGCTCCCACACTGGGATGGTTTGAAGCATGGCGTCCCATGATGCACTGCTAACAAGTGTGGGCATGACAATTGTGTTCTGGGGTCTGTCCTCGTTCCTGTCGGGCTTTCTGCCACGGCAGTGCCTATCCAATTTTGAGAGTATGCAGCAGTGGGTTACTCAAACATAATGTGGGTTCAGCTATTCTGGAAGCATTCAGGGGGGATTATGGGAACTGCTTTCCAAATGTTCTTGTTGGGGCGGCACTGCCGGGCCAGGGCAGGCAGAGTACTGTGCGATCCTGTGGTTCTGTGTTCACCAGTCCAGTCTAGCGTGCTGTTTGTCCCAACTGAGCGCCTCCCTCCCTCCCCTTCACAGCTAACGCCACACTCCGCTCACTCCGAGGGACCAAAGCCCCTTTCCCTTGGGGGGAAAAAAGAAAAATGGTCGCAAACGCCGAATATTCTGTCAGCCTTCTTTCCCTTCAGTCCTCCTGTACTTGTTTTTCTCAATTTGTTTCCTCCATTCACTTCTGGACAGATGTTCCTAAGAACTTCACCGTGAAGCTGGTCACCAAGACCACGGTACTGCTGACCTGGAAGTTTTCCGATAGCCGTTCCCCATACCGATGCATGGTAAGCGATTCAGTTTTGTCCATCCTGTTCAAATGAGTACCTGCCAGACCCTGACTCAATTTACATGTTTTTGATGTTATTGTGAACAGTTTATCCATGCACATTCTTCCACAGATCGAGTACAACCGGCAGAAGGTTGACATTGATGCTAGGATGACCAAAGCCCTCATCACCAATTTACGACCCAACGTCACCTATGAGTTCAGAATCACCTGCCAGGAGAGCAGCGACGGTGGACCCAAACACAAGCTCATCGCCCGAACGGCGCCACCTATTCTGATCCGAAAACCTGAGTTGGACCTGAAAAGAGAGCCGGACAGTATGCTGACCATTCTCTTCCCACCGCTGGAAGCCAAAGACTTGATCAAGTGAGGAAAACCATCCTTGCCTAGAAACGCACTCTACCCAAGTATATGAATGCAAATGCATTTCAAAGTGTGAATGATGGATCCATTTTTGAAGAAAGTTTGTGCTGTTATCTATAGTGCTCCTTGTGGCCCAAGGAGAATGCAGTATATATACCTGTGTTAAGAATTGCATTTTAATCATCTGCGTTCACATGGTTGCACATTTTTCAGGTTTTGTTTGGCTAGATATTCCCATTTTTAATGCTCTGATGGATGCAGAAATGTAGATAACGTTTTTATGATACTGACGATGTCTGTTGTGGGGGGATTTATTTGTTTTATGTACCATCTTGATCTCTTGCAGGGCAATCTATGTTGTGGTGGTTCCTCTGAAGAAGGGAAGAGGACCGATCAGACACATCAAGAACCCAGACGAGCTGGACCTGGAAGAGGTGAACATACCCTTTTTTCCACAAGTCTTTGTCCTTGTGTCGCAGACACAGTGGAGCCAGAGCCATGGAAAGAGTTCTCGCAGGAGCATTGTGGGAACGTTCCCGAGGGGTTTGCCAGGGAAAAGGGGACAATTACACAGCTCTCATCCTCACCCGCTGGCAAACTGCAACGCTTAGCCACTCGACCTTGAGCTGTGGAGCTGTGTATTCTGTTTATATAGTATTTTATTTATTGGGACTTCAAAATAAAATAAAAATGTAGTTTTTTTATAATAGATAGCCCATTTTGTTTGCACAATTAGCACTGCTTGATGCTGATATGTTGTGTTTTAGATGCTGGTTTCAGTTCTTCTCAAGCAGTTTTTTCTCCCACAGCTGTTGGGCGAAAGAAGACTCGGTCAACGTCACGCTCGAACCACCCGTCAGCTCAAGCAGGTGGACGGGAAGCGGCCCTACATCGCTGCCAGCTTCAAGCCCTCATCCATGCCGTCGTCCTTCACCCTGGGAGATCAGAGAGTGTATAGCGCCTTTGAAAACAGGGCTCTGGACCCTGGACAGGAATATGTGTTCTTCATCCTAGCTGAGCTGAACACTACTGGAGGGGTGAGTGAAATATAAGGAAAAGCCTTTTTAATCCATCACAAATTGGTGTTATGACAACCATAAAGTGACAAATGTAGATGACTTTAACCTTTTTTGTGCTTGTGCAGAAATCCTTCGCATCTAGCCCCTACACGGACCCAATCATGGCTCCTGACGTGGACCCTCAGCCCCTGGAGACGGGAGGAGACGGACTCATCTGGGTGGTCGGACCTGTTCTCGCTGTGGTCTTCATAATCTGTATTGTCATTGCGATTCTCCTCTACAAGAAGTGAGTGGACTTTTTTCACATTCTAATGAATTGATGTTTGTCCCTACCATTTATAGTACCAGCAAAAAGGGGATTTTTGACCTAATTTGTTCTTTATATAACAAGCAGGTGGAACTATCTTCAACCTAACGCACTGTAAATGCATTATGAGGTGAAGAAATGCTAATAGAATGATTTAAGCGTATTTTAGACATATTCCCCCCAGCCGTTAGCATCGTTTGGAGGAGTTCAAAGCATAGCTGAGGAGAGCAGTCAATTCGATCGTATCAAAATGTGACGAGGTGATGGCTAATCGCTATTAGCTTCAGAGCACATCCAAAGCAGACCGCTTTGACTTTTAGCATGCAAACGCGCGGAAGCTATTCCTCATTAGCACCTCACGGACGAGGTTAAAAGCGAATGACTCCTGGCTAGTATTTCCTCCCTCAGCAGGACCTTGAGTTTGACCTCTGGTGTCTGGAGATGCGCAAACACACATCTTTACAGGTCTGTCCAAATGCAGATGAGCCTAATCTGGCACTGCTAGCCTGCCCTGTGAATTTAAATGCACTCTATTGATTTTTTTCTTTCTCCTCTCCCTTGTTCTCTTGTTGTGTTTTCTCTCTTTTATATATTTATTTCACTTCAATGCTTTCTTTGGAAGCAGCAAGCCTGACAGGTAAGGCTTAGCTGTACTTTATTGCTGTTTTCAAGGGGGCAAAAGAAAACAACCTGCCTCAGCATAAAAGCAAGTTTTAATTAGATGGCAATGAAAAACCAATGTGCCCCTCGGTTGTGTTGTGTGTGGACATAGCTTTGCTTGTGCTAGCATCTAGCTTCTTCTATATTAACTATAAACACAATGTATATATATCTATTATTAGAGATGCACCGATATATCAGCCAAAAAAAGAAACAAAGTCTCATCATTATGTCCATTCTATCTCTAAATTCAAATAATAAATGTCTTTTTGATGCTCTTAAATGTGACATGGCAGATCGCTGTAGCGCCTCAGTTCAAGAGATATTATCGGTATCGGAATCGGCAGATTTCATTCTGAATAATCAGTTCACGTATCGGCAGAGAGATTTTGTATCGGTGCTTCTCTAAGATAGATAGATAGAAGAATCATTCAAAATCGGGAGTCATCGATCTGATGCATGAACTGAATGGGTCAGAAAATTTGGTTCACTTGCTCTTTTTCCATCTCATTTGTCAGTTTTCATTTAGTCTCCACGTTTTCCTTTCCTTTTTTAAAGCAGCAAACGGAAAGAGTCAGAGCCACGGACGAAATGCCTGCTGAACAACGCCGAAATCACCCCTCACCACCCCACAGACCCCGTGGAGATGAGACGAATCAACTTCCAAACCCCAGGTACATGCACACCAACACACTCTGATTACTTTTCTCCGACTGTAAACTGCTGCTTCTCACGAAACCTGTCGAGAACATGTCATATCTATTTGTAGGTCATATTTCACCCCCAAATCAAAAGAATTATATTTTGCATACAGAAAATACAGCCTTTTTGACATTATTTTACATATCACTTTGAAGTGTTCAGGAGTGACATATTTTGTCAGTTAACTTTAATTTAACTGTCAATTTCAGGTGCACCTGCTGCTATTTCTAATTTGCATCTCTACTGATGCGGTTTATTAGTTAATAATTGTGTATGGCCTGTCAATCATTTTTATTTTATATTTGGTTCAGGGGTTGCTTACAACTGAGCGAAATCCAACGTCCAGGCCTCTTCAGAGATGTTTTTGCTCTCGCCGTCCTCAACTCACTCAAAAGCAGAAGATCTTTTGTCTCGTCCAAATCCTCCAGTTCAAAGACCGTTCTCTATTTCGCCGGCTTTGGACGCTAAACCTAGTCTGACATTTCTCTGTAGCTCCTTGAAGTGAATTTGTCGAAGGCGTCTCTCTCTCCTGTGCGCTCTCTGCGTCTCCCCATCAAACAGCTCGTTTCAAAGGCGGTAATCTCGCCTCGGCCGCCCAGAGGAGGTCATAACTCGGCCTCTGCTGAGAGCTTGCCTCCTTCAGCGGACATAAAACGAGAGCCAGATGAGAAATGGAGGTGGAGAACGCAAGAAAGCCTCTATCGCCACCTCATTTCCCATAATCACCTGTCCATTGTGGAGCATCTTGTCCGGTAGCCGCCTAACACATCTGAAATGAGCCTGGCGTGCTTTCATCTTCTTTCTCGCCTTTCGTCTGCTTCAACGCTATCAGAGGTTCGCCTCGTTAAAGTCGTCCTCGATGGACTTTATTAATTGAGGAGCGTTCAATTTGTGACGCGACGTTGTTCTTTTTAAGTGCGGGATGTCATTATCTCTTTGCTTGGTGAATTTTTATTTAAGCGGACATTTTAGCCCAATTAACTGGGACGGGAAAACATTTGCGACATTTCCATTAGCTAATAGGGTCCATTGTTAAAAGGAGCACACTTCAGTTCACATGGATGACTGGCACATATGGCGCCCAACGCGGGGCTCAACCACTGTGCTTATCCTAATGAGACGAGACACTGACATTCTGTTTTGTTTCGTAGCACATTTAGGGTCAGATTGTGCTCAATTCCTCCGACTCCTCTTTAGTCTTTTTGCATTGGTATTATTAAGTGTTTTATAACACACAGATTTTCATGAGCAAACTGTTTAATGTGACACAATCGCAAAAAAGCAGCGCTCGTGGCGTCTCTAAGCCTGTGATAAATCGTGTCTGTGAATAGAAGATTTGTAATCCCCGTCATTTTTTAGGCTGCTTGCTAAAATCTTGATGCATATCACTGTTTGTTTATTTTTTTATTGATTTCTTGGTTTATTCTCTTTTGCCAAGAAATATGTCACATTATAGAAGAAAAATGGCTGTCATATTGACGTTTAATATTTACATAGCTTTGGGAGGTAGAAAAGACAAACGATGCTTTTGTAAATACTGTTTATATCTTATAATTAAGGCGATGCACCGATGTAGAAATTTTAAAACAGTAACCGATAATTATTTTAATAATTGTTTTTTTTTTAATGAATATTTTTTTGTTAAAATAAAATAATGATCTATATTAATGTTTAACATTATTATTTATTTTTGCATATACAGATAACCAATAGTTCAATCATTTTTTTATTTTTTGGCTGTATATGGTCACCAATATATAATGCATTCTATTTATAATGTTAACTATAATAATCCTGAATTATAATGATAATTCATCCACTCAATAAAGTATTAACCTTAATTTCTGCTTTTACCAATGCACTGATTTTGACATTTTGGCAGATATAGATAACCAATAACTATTTTAATGTTACAAATGATAACCGATATGACTGTTGAATTTATAAATTTTTGGCTGATGTAAACATGGTAACCAATAAAACATAAATAAATAATAAATAAACAAGCATAAAAATATAAATATTTTTTTTCCCTATGTTTTATGCATTCCTATTTATAATGCTGATAAAATAATAATCCTGAACTTTTGATCCACACCTTAATTTCTACTCTTACGGATGCACCGATATTGCCATTTTGGCAGATATAGATAACCGATAACTATTTTAATGTTAGAAATGTATGGAAGCGGATTAGTCTCAAATATAATTCACGCAAAAAACATGATTCACACATGCGTAGACAATTTCACATGCATGAAACCTAATTCAGGTACACACACACAAAAAAAATCACGTGCGTGAAAAAAAAAATATATTCACAAAAAGCAATTCACATGCGCAAAATAAAATTATATATTCATACAATACACTTCACAAATGCTAAACACAATTCGTAGATGTACAACTGTGCACAAAAACCTTTGAATGTTTAAAATGTGCGAGTTTAACCTTGAATGTGAATGTGCAAATCATCATTCATGTGTAAATCACCTTGGATGTGTGTGTGTGTGTTTTTGAGACTTTCCTGGCATCCTACACAGAGCAGTCGTATTCTTTAGCCAATCAGATTTAAGCTTATCAATCGACCAATCAGTATCATGTGAGGGCGGGCCTACCCTTTCGACCGGTTCATGGCTAATCAGAGGTATGTGCAGTTTCTGTGTTTACTGAAGTTAAAGAAGTTCGAGATCAGTTGATGCAATAGTTTATGAACTATTAACTGATGTCAGATGTCCCATATCGTGTCAAAAATGAAGAAGATTGATGCTTGTTTTGTTGTTAGCTGCAAACAATCACGCTAATGAGTGCAAAACAATCATCTGTGGTCAACACCCACCCTAGCTCTCTCAGCGCCGGCCTCATCGAGATTGTTCTTTATAATAGTATATAGACCTATTTTAATGAGCACCCAGTGTTTATTTGCCATTTGTGCAATTTGTGTAAGTCGTTAAATTATTAAACACTTTTTGTTTCCCTGCATTTTTCAGGATTAACCAACTTTGGCATGACATCTGGATAGCAGTCACAAACATCTTAATCCATGTTGTTACTTTATTCATTTCTTTTATACTTTATTTTTTTGTATTAATGTCTTAAATGGAAACACTTTACAATAACGTTTCATTAGTTAACATTAACTAATAATGAACTGCACATACAGCATTTATTATTTTTTTGTTAATGTTAATTTCAACATTTACTAATACTTCATTCAAATCTTGTGAACATTAGTTAATGCACTGTGAACTAACAGTGGACAGCTGTATTTTTAACTAACGTTAACAAAGATTAACAAACACAGCAACAAATGTATTGCTCATGGTTAGTTAATACATTAAATCATGTTAACTTAGTTATTGTACCTTATTGTGAAGTGTTCCCTGATGTGATTGTAAAGCGCGTTGGGTGTACAGTAGTACATATGAAAGCGCTATATAAAAACCTCATTCATTCATTCATATATTCAGCATTAATTTCCTTATGTTTTGTGCTGTATTGTCATCTCAAGGTTTTTAGTGTCACAGGACAATTTTGTGAAGCATTAATTTAACTTTGCCTAGTAAAACAGGCAAATCTGATTTTATGCTGGTCAGACAAAGGTACTTATCATAGAGAGGCAATTAAGATTACGCAACTAAGATTACTCAGTAAACTCTATTCAGATACCATCACTTAATCTCCCACGTCCTCCGTCTGCACCTCTTGTACTAGAGGTTTTTACTATTTTAAATATCAGACCAAAGACAGAGAGAGGTCTGCTGATGACTGGATTAAACACAATTCATCTGTTAACTTTTCACTTGATGTATTTCACAATATTTGTATACTTTAAAAGCATAAGACTGACTGGATCTCACAACTCACGTATATTTCTCTGTACTGAATGTTGTGCTTCATACTTAAGATTGTCAGTTCATGATATTCATATGTAACAGGAACATTAATCATGATCAAGTCATTATATATATAATTTTAAAGCTTCAAATTAATAAAACGTGTACATCAAATGTAACTATGTCTTTGAATCTTTTAATTCTGACAAGAACATTTAATAATGCATGAACAGCAAGGCTTTATTCCTAGAGCATGTTCATATAGTCCGCAGGAGACAAATTAATACAGTAACAATGCATCACTTTCAAACTCTTGTCGAAACAATTGTCAAATGGGTGGCTTGCAACATGACTGTTTAGAAAGAGTAGGAATGGTAAGATCACAGTACTGGTTGTCTGCATCTTCATACAGAAATATATATATGCAGTTTAAAACAAAACAGATGTCTCCTATACCGGTATATGCACGCCATTACATTATCATCATCATCAGTTGAATGTGTGGTGGATAGGACATGAAAATCCATCAATACTAAAAATAAATGTTTATGTTCACATGTGGACTAAACAGCAGTTCATAAACTATTGCTTCAACTGATCTCGAACTTCTTTAACTTCAGTAAACACAGAAACTGCACATACCTCTGATTAGCCATGAACCGGTAGGCCCGCCCTCACGTGATACTGATTGGTCGATTGATAAGCTTAAATCTGATTGGCTAAAGAGTACGACTGCTCTGTGTAGGATGCCAGGAAAGTCTCAAAAACACACACACACACACATCCAAGGTGATTTACACATGAATGACGATTTGCACATTCACATTCAAGGTTAAACTCGCACATTTTAAACATTCAAAGGTTTTTGTGCACAGTTGTACATCTACGAATTGTGTTTTGCATTTGTGAAGTGTATTGTATGAATATATAATCTTACTATGCGCATGTGAATTGCTTTTTGTGAATGTATTTTTTTTCACGCACGTGAATTTTTTTTGTGTGTACGTGAATTAGGTTTCATGCATGTGAAATTGTCTACGCATGTGTGAATCATGTTTTTAGCGTGAATATTTGAGACTAATCTGCTTCTATAGAAATAATAATCGATATAACTGTCGAATTTATAAATCTGTAAATTTTTGCCTTTTTTATTTGTATTGGCCGATAAAAAAATACATAAATAAATAATTAAATAAGCTTAAAAATAGAATAAAATAATCCTATTTTTTCCTGTATATGTTTTATGCATTCATATTTAAAATGCTAATTATAATATTAATCTTGAATTATAACGATAATTCATCCACTCAATAAATTAACCTTAATTTCCTCTACTACCAATGCACCGATATAGACATTTTGGCATATGTAGATAACCGATAACTATTTTTAAGTTACAAATGATAACCGATATGACTGTCGAATTTGTAAATCTATACATTTTTGCCTTTTCTAAATTTTTACTTTAGCTAATGCAAACATGACCACCAATAAAATAAAATAAACATAAATATATAAATAAATAATCCTATTTTTCCTATACAAGTATATATGTTTTTTGCTTAGCCAAAGTCTACTCATAGTGCTAATTATAATGCTAATTCAAATCTGATCCACTTGCTAACATGTTAATCTGGCCCGTCTGCACGGGTGCCGTGTGCCTAAAGTCATCACAGATGGTTCAGACCTCAACAACAGAAGCTGAAGACATTCCTCATCCGCTCGCTTTCCAGACAGCTGGACAGAAGTCGAGCGCGAAACAGTGACCGTATGTGGTTTTACCGCCCGATCGACGCTGCCATCTGATATTTTGAGAATTTATTCTTTAAAAAACTACCATGGGGTCAGGTAGATGCGATAGTGAATTTTATTACATGGCTTGGTTGAATTATGTAGAATGCGCTGTGTTATTTCTTGATAACAATCCGCTGCTAAGTATAACACACCGTTGCCATGAAAAACAGAGCGTTGCTATGGACGCAGGATTCTAACCGTAGAGACGGAACGGACTATTTTCTTTAGCGGAAGCAATACAATCGTTTTTAAATCAATAAACTCCTTTTTAAATCAATATTTTGTGTCAAATTATTGATTTATTTGGTAGGTAGCCATGTAATAAGCGGGATAATGTAGAGCGAGGCGGTTGTTATAGCGATTACAACCCCTTCAGGCTGATTCAAGACCCCTCTACATTATCCCTTACGTATATTGCGTCTTAATGTTGGATTTTACAAATTTCACCGTGGTATAAACAGCATCTCCACTGGTTCATAGCGTCATCTGTGTGTCTAATAAACATCAGCAACTCTGATGTTGGCTGAATGTGAGTGTGTCCTACTTCCACTGTCTGACAGACTGCTTGGCGTCGGATCCAACACTGAGGACCCTCGCGAGGATTACCGCCTTCATTCAAAGCAGGGGTGGTCCGTTCTCCTGCCTGTTTAAAAATGCACAATAAAGTTTTACAAATTAATTAGAGGGAGCAAATGTATAAAAGAGAAGCTTATTAATTTCCTTGCATTTTTCCATTTATTTCAATCCATTTCAAGATTTTGTTCTCAACTAATTATCAGTGCATTTAAAAGGGATTGCTTTTATTTTATTTTTTGGTGTTTGCTGTTTTTCACAGATTCGGGTCTAAGCAGTCCTGTCAGTGAAGCCGGTTTTGACTATGAAAGTTAGTGCTCACATCTCGCGCTGAGCTTTGGTGTTTTCTTATCTTTTTTTAATGCGTCTGCCCCACATCCGAAATAATGGGTTGTCTTCTACGACTACATTTGCATATGACTTTTTTTTCTCCCCCCTTCCCTTCACAAACTGCCGGATCTGCGCTAATGTTCACTCCCGTAACCCTGGGAAAGTTAAAAGGAGTCGTACCTCAAATGAAACCTAAAACTGTATCTCATTAGCAATTGCTTTTCCTATACGAGGTGCATAATTTAGGATAAAATATAGTAAATAATACAATTTTTCCTACCCATTTTTTATTTTATTTGATTTTTGGTGCTTAAAAGCATGAAGCATAAAAAGTTCATAGCATATGTCTTGTGCGTGTGTGTATATATTTATAAATATATAAAAAATATATTTTTAAAATGTACATGCATAAAAGATACATAGAAAAAGAAAATTTGCTCTGCATTATGCATAATGCAAATGCTGTCAACAGTTTCATCGTAATTATGACTGCTTTTAACTTTCTTTCGTAACACGGCTTTTGATTTTTCCTTTTTGATGTGTTTAGTATTTCTGCTTGTCGATTGCTTTGTTCTTACAGGCTGTTGGCTGAACTCTATTAATCCACAGTAAACGCACTGCAGTCACAGATGATGGTGTAGAGACGGCTCTTCTGTGTAGTTTTTACACAGGTCTCCACACATTCCAGCATCCTTTTCCCGGCCCTCCAGCTCAGCCGTCCGCCCGGCTCTCCCCCGATGGGGTCGTTCTGCAGGCGGAGATAACGAGCCGAATTAATTAAACCCTCCGCAAACAATAGTCCGACATTTGATACATCCCTCCCGCCCCCCAGCGAGGCAGAGGAAAGAGAAACACGGCTCCCTTTTTCTTGTTTTTATGGGGAAATAGACCAAGCGTTTTTCCCTTTTATATGTAAATGAACAATCGCATAAAACTGTTTCGCGAATAGCGGCAGAGGATATCAAAAGGATTTGTTATTTGCATCACCTGTCAAGCACAAATAAGAGACTGAAAATATGTAATTAGACAGTTTGCTTCTCTCGCGCTCCGTGATCTTGAGCTTGATTGCATGGGATAAAAAGAGTGAGAGATGCAAAAATCCTGGCAGAGAGAGCAGAAAGCAACAGGAATTTGTCCTTGAAAGAGTTATATACCGTTCTGAACCAGACTTGAAGAACACTTTTTAGTATCTTTCACATAAATACTTGAAATTGAATGTGGTTAACCCTCTGGTACTGGTCACGTGTCATTCAAAAATGACCTTTTTTTTCCCAATGAAATGATTGATCATATTTTTTTATTTAATAGATTGTATTTTTAGGGGATTTTATGGTACTAAATAATATTTATGCAGTAGTTATTATCCATTTATTCACTTTTTGAGCATAGACCTGGAAATTAAATTTCCTGCAGATGACACTTGGCAGATTATTGCTGAAGTGAGAAAAGTTTTAAAAAGTTAACTTGAAAAAAGTTGTACATGTATTGTTATGATAAATGCACAAAAATACCATTTTAAATTTTTATATGAAACTGAGAAAATCAAACCCATTAATCTAAACAAGCTGTGTTTCATATTCAAGGTTGATTAGAGCTTTCAGTAAGATTTATTGTGGGCGCAGTACCAAACGCTTCCACTAGATGAAATTAGCTTCCCACAATGTGCTCATTTTTGACCCTGAACAATACAAGTGTGACTATTTTTTTCAGGATATTTTAACATTTTCAAATCATGTCCATGATCTTTGTGTGAGTTCACACAGCAAGTGGCAAAACCTTTACCAAGTTTCTTACCGTTCCGATGAAGTAAAAAATTCAACAAACAAAAAAACTTTGGCCCGAAAACTGAACAGCACCGGAGGGTTAATTTTTTGCACCTCGATCGGATTAAATGTAATTGTTTGCTACATCTTGCAGGGAGAAAATTCCTGAGAACAAACAAATAACAGCCTGTTCATAAAATAGAAAAATGGACGACGAGTAATTGTTGTTGACACGGAGCAAAGTTGAGGAATACGTTGACATTGGAAAGAGTTTGTTGGGCTTCGATTGGCTCTAGATGGCCTTTCTCATTGCATTATGGAGGCTGTTGTCATTTAGCATGCAGGTCTGATCTCAGGTTGTTTGCCAAAGTTGCCCTTCGCTTCTTTTTCGGGAGTGCTTTGGCATACATTATCTTGGTTCACCTTAAGAGATTAAAACTGATTCCAGACAATCTCTAAGAGCTTGGACGGGCTGGTGAAAATAACATTTGCGTTAGCGTCCGGTAATTCAACAAATTCTCACATAACAAAAAACGAACAGCTAGAACTTTTACAAGACGTCTTGTTGAATGGCATTATTTGCGTCGTTTTTTGTTTTTTTTTGTCATGACGTCCAATCAGCAAGTTCAATCTCAATCAAACCCAAGCACTACATTTAGAGAAGAAAAAAAGAAAAAAACGTGTCAACTGGAGGTCAAATTGAGCTTGGCTAATGTGATTATGCAGATTATCAATGCCTAATTAAATCACAGTACTCTTGAAGGAAGATGTCAACATTTAGCCAACTTTTGACCTCTGAAGTAGACGATGAAAGAAAGTCCAGTGGCCTCTGTAAATAACTCAGTGTCCATCTTAGGAAGAGCTTGTCTGTTTTCTGCTATATTCCATTACTAATTAATTACTAGATTAACTGCAGCACGGCCTAGGGTTTTTTGGGGGGTCTGAGCAAACATGTGCTGACTAGTGCTTGTTTGAGGAAGGGTCTTGCAAGCTGTTGCAGGGTTAGCATGGGTGGCTGCTTCTGTGACACGCTTGCTCAGCTTTGACTGAACTGAAGCTGAGAACAAGACACTTCACTTTTCACCGGTACCATCGGGTCATCTTAACCCAGGCCAGAACTCTCGAATAAACCCCCTACCTTACGATGATTACCCCCATCATCAGCCCTCCACCTCAAGAGCTTTATTTCCCATCATTGCTGATGGGAACGAAGGGTTACATAAGAAAATTATTGCAAGCTTCTGCCAAAAGGAAATCTGCTGGAAATATTAAGGCAAGACGTCTCCTCTAGGGAAAGGCAATATTATATTTTTCTACCTCTCGCTTGCTCGTATTTTTCGTGTTTAGTGTGGAAGCTTTCTAGATTTTCCCCCCAGAACAGTAAGTCCATATTTCGTTTTGCACAAGACCATAAATGACATGCAAATGTGTCTTTTTAGTGAAATACAAGACGAAAGTTTGTGTACTTTTGTGTTTAAGTCTACAATAAACAGTATCAGACTGGCAGAACTCCCTACTTGATTAGAGATATGGTTAGGGAAGGGGTGTCCAATCTTGCTCCTGAATGGTCACTATCCTGCCTGGATGTTTCTGGTGATCCTCAAGACCTTAATTGGCTGTTTCAGGTGTCTTTAATTGGGGATCAGTCTAAACCCCATTGGTAGGTAGTCCTCCAGGAGTAGGAGTGGACTCCCCTATTTTATAGTAACACATGGTTAACCCTACATAGGGAACATAGATCCCATCAGCATCATTGTGAACAATGTGCATAGGGTGACAAGCATCAATCTTGTATTGTGGTTTTAGCCTTTTGTCTCGCCTCGGTGAAATAGGGGTTTCAGATTTTGCATTTGATTAAATCTATTATGTTTTGGCTCTCCAGACATGAACTTATTTCCCAAAGGCAGATATTCAGGGTTGTGTCTGTGACTCTGTTTGAGAACTGTTTGGGTTCATGAAGGCAACATTGTTCTCTTTGTCTTAGCCCGTTGAGTACAAACGTATAGTTCGTGCATGGAGTATACTCTGCTCATCAGTTTTAGCTGTGGTGGAGTGAGACCGAAGACAGTTCATTGCTTTGGAAATATTGCGAAGCTATTAGGAACCATTTGACCCCAATCAGCATTGTAATTGGTCTGGGGGTTTTGTAGCACCTTAGCAATGGTCCTTAGGTCCTTGCCTTCATATTGTCTGTATAAACGCAGTTGGGTTTTTTTTTTTTTGTATTAGGACGATCCTGATTGGACGGATTGATGATGTAGAGCTCTGGCCTGGTCACACTGTGTCCCTAACATCACCCACTGTTCCTCACTCCAGTCCCACCTCATTATCTCACCTGCTTGGGTGTCTTCCCCCACCCCTGATCCCGCTTTCTCCACCAACATTTGGGATTTTGCTTCTAAATGCCTTTCTTGACCATGGTGGTCTTACTGACCTTGTCTTTCTGTGTCTTCTTCTCCTGATTGATGCACAGGTATGATGAACCACCCCCCTATACCCATCTCGGAGCTAGCCGAGCACACAGATCTACTGAAGGCCAACGACAACCTGAAGCTCTCCCAGGAGTACGAGGTACGGCATATTTTGCAAAAAAATATTATTTTGGATAATTATCAGGGTATATCACTAATAATCAGGGTATAAAACTAACTTTTTGCCACACCAGCCAATAGTCAGTGACTTAGGATAATTTACTGGCCTTAAATATTTTTTTTACCGGAAATAATGGCAGTAATGACATTAAAAAAAAATTAGATACCAGTGAAAATTCACAATTCACATTTCAAGACCACAGCTAAAACTGCTAGCCTAACTAATATACATTTAAAACATTATTAAAGACAAGTAAAAGTACTAAGTCAGTAATAAAATAAAAACAAATAATCAAATTACAGGCAGAAGCACAAATAAATACAATATAACAAAGATACAAATTCTAAACTAGAAATTTAATAAAGTAAGCAAATGTAAAACAACACTGCATAGTCTTCATTGTTTAAATTAAACATCTTCATTAATGAATCCTTATTAGGCTGCTGTCACTTTAAGAGCGAATGCACGGATCTAATATACTGATACTGACACACATGCGTTTACTTTTTCAAATGTTTACATTTACTTATGACTTAACCGACTGTTTACTAGGATACTCACTATTTTTTTTTACATAATTTTGTGTGAAATTGTCCACTTGAGCGCAAGAAGACATGAAAGAGTTTAGTACTCACGCTATCCACACAGCGCACGAGTAACAAAATTGCTCTTGAATATGTAAATTGTCAAGGCTTAAACTTTTGTGACGATGCAGCACTGGCCCGAGCGTTCACGTTCATGCATTGTTAGAATTCATAAAAATGTTACTGGCCAACGGCGAGTGGCGCCGTTTTTATAGTACTCGCCAATGCCGATTCATACTCGCATTTGGTGCTTGGTGAGTGTTCATTTTAGGCCCTGCTATTTTGTGTTACGAAAAAGGCAAAGCTGTTCAAGACAGTGCACCTGTGGGTTTTCCTAATAAACCAATTCAGGTTGAGATGATTTTTTTTTTTACTGTTCACATGGCAGTTACTCATGTGCCCCGGGGTTTTGCAGTGGCACGGATGTCTCTGTTTGGAGTGCTGGGCTCGTATGTAGCGGCTGCTGATTAGCCCTTACTATTGCTGAATCAGCCTTCATTAGCATAGAGCAAATGTCGTCGTCCATCTTAAATCACAGCGTGCTACAGCAGCCCTGCCATCAACACCCCCGGGGCTTAATGCCATCTTAAATGGCTCCCAGCGTGAGCCAGACCCGATATCTCAGCAGGAACATGGGCACGCTTGAGTTGAGCCAACCCGCTATCATTTTTGGGACATTGGCTTAGCATATAGATTAGCATTAGCTGCATGTGCTAGCCAACTGAAGGAAAGTCATTCTTAAGCAGCCTTAGAAGTAGATTGTTGAATATTTAATTTCTGGCCTCGCTACCTGCAAAAAGTGAATAAACAATGGCGTAATCCAGCAAAGTCACCTTCTACCAGATATTAGCTTCAGAGTTTCATAAATTGTTACAAGAAATTTGATCTGCTGTGTCTTCATGAATAAAACACAGTATAGTTTCTCAAAGGGAACTGCAAGAGGCATTACATTTGAGAGGTTGAAAAGCCCTTTAAACTTGCATTTCAAGTCCATAATTGAGGTCAGCTGATGATAAAGTTTGGGAACTGCTGCTCTAGAAGGAAAAAAATGGAAGGAATGTAGTGTTTGATCTTCAGCGTGCGCTAGTATGCTAATAATAGCTAGTTAAATCAAAGAGTGATGTTTGTTAAAAACGAGGCTAGAGAAGAAAAAATAAACATTAGAGATGGATGCCGATGTGGAGCAGAAAAAGATATGAGATATGAGTCTGATATGAGGATGTGGGCTGGGTGTTATGCAAAAGCATGCTGTGGATTACCAAACTCCGGATTATGACATCAATTTTCCGTTCATACGTGATCCGCTATATTACAGCACCGTCTGGCATTTGGCTTGGAGCAAAACCATACCAATCCAGACCAATGCGTTAAAACCCACAGGCGGTTTTCAGGGTAGATGATAAGAGGGACGTGTTCGAGAGCACGGACAACCTGCGGAGGATCCGTGCTCTGTTATTTGTGCCCGTAATCATCGCAGGGTAAACAGTTACATCAAACCTCTCATTGTGGGTTATTTAGTCCCAGTTTCAGCATGCAGAGACGGTTGCCTAAATGAAAACATCCCTCAAGCTAGAAGAGCTGGGCCGGAGCCATTGCCCGAGAACAGGCTCGGAATCATAATGGAATACTAAATTACCCCGACAGGGGAATAGAATATTTATTCAGAAATTCTCATATTGGGAATGTGGTGGCATTTATCTTGCTTGCGGCAGATAATTCACCCCCTCACAGGAAGGAACAGACTCTTTTATCAGCATTTCCTTTGCTATTATTCACTGTCCACGTAACTGTCCTGACAAAGCTACCTGGCCGAATGCTCGTGAATATTTTAAAACGATAGCAGATGGCTTTTAATTACACTTTAATGTGCGCTCTGATTGCGGCAGGAGCGGGACTCTTATCTTGTTGTGAATGTTTATCTGAGCTGCTTTGTGCAGGATTCTCATTTATTTCCCATCCGCGAGTTTTCGTCCTCCCAGGCCTTGTGGCCTCACTCAACCCTGCTTTCTGAGCGTTGAACTCTCCTCTGTTTCTCCACCTTCTTCTGATGTTCTAACGGATGCAGACTCACTCTCTTCTCACATTAGTATTCATGCCTGTGATGCTGAGGGATTGGGAAAAGCCCTGAGGGTGGTTTCATTCCGTACTTTCTCTCCACAGTCCATCGATCCGGGTCAGCAGTTCACCTGGGAGCATTCCAACCTGGAGGTCAACAAACCCAAGAACCGATACGCCAACGTCATCGCCTACGACCACTCCCGCGTAATCCTGGCACCCATCGAAGGTCGGGCAGAACTGCACACACACACACACACACACAGATTTTTAAAAAAGAAATCCGTGTCAATGCGTTGTTGCACCTAAAGGTTCCAGAATGACTGAACTTTGTTGACGCCCCCACAGATCCGTCTGGCTTCACACACACACAAAAAAAGCAGTTTAGAGAACTGTATCCATAAGTCTTTCAGAAGAACCTGATCTAGCATGTGCATTTGGGAGGATCGCCATCCATTTTTTATGTCTTTATTATACGTTTTATCCGTATAAATCAATTTACTTTCTCTTCTTCCCACACAATTTTATCGTCTGCTCACACACACAAAAGAAACAAGAGTCAGATAATTCACAAGCAGTCAAAATTAAACCAGCAGGCAAATGGTGTAGAGCACAGCCATATCCCAGAGTGCCTTGAGTTGAGGTATAGAAGCTGTCAAGATTTTGGATTAAACATAAAACGCCAGTGGAAAATCAGGAGAGATTCTGCTGTTATGTTGGTAAAATGCCCGTATTTTTTTCCCTACAGAGGCGACTGTCAATGCTCAATGCTCTCTTTTGCTGTTTACAGATATTTTCCCTCCCTCGTCGTCGCGTCACCTTGATTTTTGCCACAGTTCACCACGACCCAATTTAGATGAGCAATAACGCAGCGTAACAGAATCATCACAAAGACAGCGCCCATAAATGCATAAATTAATCAAGTTCGAAATTTCCATTTTACAGTGCAGTGATTTCGCCATTAGACACAGCGGTGGAACAATTCGTGCAGGCAGCCGTGCTCTGTTCACTTAGCTATGACTAAAGCGAAACACACCCGCGATCGCTTTGTGAGGCGGGAAGAGGCTTTTAATGGCATTCTTTTTTTCCCCTGATTGCTAATTTTGTCTTTTTCTACGACGTAGCGGGGGCTAGAAAATGAGCACAGCCAAGTGTTTCATTGTTCGTTGTTAAAGCACGAAAACAACAATTTAGCACCATGGGCCTGTGTTTGAGATTGAAGCTTTTGTGTTGGATAAACGGTACAATTAAATATGCCTCTTGTAGGTTATTTGCCAGAGGTCTGAAGCGAGTGCGGACCCCAAGTGTAATTACAAGTGACTTGTTTCAGAGAATTGATGGCATTAGCTCCTACTGAAGGATTTGAACAAACCTCAAATCTTAAGTATTGAGTTTGTTGCGTAATTCACCCCCCCCCGTCGCTTGTGCCACCAACATAAATGACATCAAATCATATATACACTACCGTTCAAGAGTAAGATTTTTTAATGTTTTTAAAAGAAGTTTCTTCTGCTCACCAAGGCTGCATTTATTTGATAAAAAAACAATAAAATAAAAAAAATAATATTGTGAAATATTATGATAATTTAAAATGACTGTTTTCTATTTTAATATATTTTAAACCGTAATTTATTCCTGTGATCAAAGCATCATTACTCCATTGATCCTTCAGAAATCACTCTAATATGATGATTTGATGCTCAAGAAACATTTATGATTATTATCAATGTTGAATTTTTTTCAAAATTCTTTGATGAATAGAACAGCATTTATTTAAAATAGAATATTTTCTAACATTATTAATGTCTTTACTGTCACTTTTGATCAGTTTAACTCATCCTTGATGAATAAAAGTATTGATTTATTTCATTTCTTTCCCCCAAAAATAAAATTAAAATTCTTACTGACCCCAAACTTTTGAACGCTAGTGTTTAATGTTACAAAAGCTTTAGATTTCAGATAAATGCTGTTCTTTTGAACTTTCTATTCATCAAAGAATCCTGAAATAAAAATGTAAATAACTGTTTTAAACACTGATAATAATCATAAATGTTTCTTGATCATCAAATCATCATATTAGAATGATTTCTGAAGGATCATGTGACACTGAAGACTGGAGTAATGATGCTTTGATCACAGGAATAAATTACACTTTACTATATATTCACATAGAAAACAGATATTTTAGATTGGAATAATATTTCACAATATTACTGTTTTTGTTTGTATTTTTAATCAAATAAATGCAGCCTTGGTGAGCAGAAGAGACTTCTTTTAAACTGACTTTTGAACAGTAGTGTATATTTACATTTGCTTGTTAAATCACCTATATTATTATGCTGATTATGAGAATTGCATGTTGGTACCCAGACCAAGACTAGACCTTTAAGGCAGAGATCCAGACCCTGAGATCCAAATTCTGAGGGCCAAGCCCACATGTATGTGGTTTTGAGAGGTCTCAAGACCTAGACCATAAGATTGTTACCCCCAGCAGTAGCACACAAGGGCTTTACTTCTATTCCCAGCTGTCTCACGGATCCTGAGCTTAGACGGGAGAATGTTTGGCTGCTTTATGGGAGATTTACTGCGGGCCGCCCAGAGCGATGGCAGAAAGAGAGCGAGACAGGGTCCTGCTCGCTGATTTAGTCCTAGTCCAGCCTAATTCCATCGTATAGCATCTGGCCCTAAATCAGCAGCAGTGGATGCTGTTGGCCGGCCCTCAGAGAGCTAGACGGGGCTGAAAAAGCTGGAAGGAAGTGAGAAAAGGCAGTGAAGGGGCTCAATGGCTTTTCTTTCATGGGGATTATTTTCTATGATGGATATCTGTCACAAGCTCTACAATACCCTCTAACCAGACTGTGACTGTATATCACGTTAGCGGAGTAGCAAGTTTTTCACCAGTTAAGAGACTCACACAGCAACATTGTCAGCCATTTTGGAACTGTCGAGAAACAGGGGTATTAAACCACACTTTTGAAGTCAACACGTAGTGTTCTTGTGCCAAAACAGCTATGTAGTTTTACAACACAACATTTTCAAGCTGTTTGTGCTATTACACCTTTAAAGGAGAAGTTCACTTTTAAAAAAACTTTTGCTGATGTCCATGTCTTTCTTTCTTCAGTCGAAAAGAAATTAAGGTTTTTGATGAAAACATTCCAGGATTTCCCCCCATATTATAGAGTCCAATGGGCCCCAAACGGTTCAAGGTCCAAATGACAGTTTCAGTGCAGCTTCAAAGGGCTTTAAACGATACCAGACGATGAATAAGGGTCTTATCTAGCGAAACGATCGGTCATTTCAAAAATAAATAAAAAAGTTTAAGTTTTATAAGCACAAATGTTCACCTTGCTCTGTTCTGTGATGCGAGTTCGTGACGTCACGTAATACGCAATTACGTTGAAAAGGTCACGATTGAAAAATTTCTGTCCTGAAGAAAATGTTCTTTTTGGCTTTTTAATATTAAAACACCCAGGATACGCACACGAAATGGGCATTTTAAACGATAAACTGACACAAATACATTTGAAAATGTGTATATGGTCCTCCTTCCGCACATTTGTAAACAAGCGTGACCTTTTCAACGTAATTGCGTATTACGTGACGTCACGAACGCGCATCACAGAACAGAGCAAGGCGAACATTTGTGCTTATAAAACTTAAACTTTTTTATTTATTTTTGAAATGACCGATCGTTTCGCTAGATAAGACCCTTATTCATCGTCTGGTATCGTTTAAAGCCCTTTGAAGCTGCACTGAAACTGTCATTTGGACCTTGAACCGTTTGGGGCCCATTGGACTCTATAATATGGGGGGAAATCCTGGAATGTTTTCATCAAAAACCTTAATTTCTTTTCGACTGAAGAAAGAAAGACATGGACATCTTGGATGACATGGGGGTGAGTAAATTATCAGCAAAAGTTTTTTTAAAAGTGAACTTCTCCTTTAAGACTCATTTTCGCATGTGAAATCACAGCCACTTTAATAAATACATGTTATTATGTAGAGCTGAGCGGTCATGTGTTACGTTCTGATGTTTCTCTCATAAACGTATCTTTAGCTTTGTGTTACAACAATCAAAATCGTTTATTTCAAAATCTTCTTTATGACATGTCCCTTTTAAAGTGAACGTCTCTGTCATTCTGACTCTAACTTTCACAGTTACCAACCTTCATGCTTCGTTTCAAGGTATCACAGGCAGCGACTACATCAACGCCAACTACATCGACGGCTACAGGAAGCAGAACGCATACATCGCCACGCAAGGGCCACTGCCGGAGACCTTCGGGGACTTCTGGAGGATGGTGTGGGAGCAACGAGCCGCCACCGTGGTCATGATGACCCGACTGGAGGAGAAGTCACGGGTGAGGCTAGTCAAAAAACAGATTGTTTTCAGAAGAGTTGTAAATATCATTCTCCTGACATTCAAATCAAATAGTTTGCAGTAGTGGTGGGCGATACTGGAAATTTCGGTATCGATCCGATACCAAGTAAATACAGGGCCAGTATCGCCGATATCGATACACCGCTACCGATAACGATACTTTTTCATTTTAAAAGCATGCACTTGAACTTGTATGCACTTTCCTGTGCTAGAGCAGTGTGTCATGATATATGAGGTGAATGCATCATTAATATGCTAAATCAGAATACGTTTGCATGACTACTAAATATTTTGTGATTTGTGCCCTCAACTCGCCTGTAATTACTCAGTGACTTTTACAAAACTACCCTAATTATAGTACTAGCCTACTGTTCAAAAGTTTGGGGTCTCTAAGATTTTTAATTCTCTTCTGCATTTATTTGATCAAAAATACAGTAAAAACTGGAATATTACAATTTAACATAGGTTTTCTATGTCATAGTAAACTGTAATTTATTCATGTGATCAAAGTGTAATTTTCGGCATCATTACTCCAGTTATGATGATAATTCATTTTAATATGCTGATTTGCTGCTCAGGAAACATTTCTTATTATTATCAATGTTGAAAACAGTTTCATATTTTTTGTGGAAACCATGATGCAGAATTATTTGATGAACCAAGTTGAAAGAACAGCATTTATATGAAGTAGATTTTTTTAACAGTGAAAAACCCTTGACTGTCACTTTTGATCAATTTAATGCATCGATCCTTGTTGAATAAAAATATTAATTTCATTAAAAAAATCTTACTGACGTCAACATTTTGAACCGTTATGTACACTTTTGCTTTGTTTATTGCGAAATAACTCCCGATTGTTTCTCTGTCATCTAAGCAAGGCTTCGTTTCCCAAACGCACTGGGCCTGTGAGCTCAGCGAAGCACCAGCATCGAACGCTCTCTGTGATTGATTGGTTTCGTCTTGTATCCAGATGACTAGGAGAAAAGTTCTATCCTACCCAATTATCCGCTAACATTCGCTTATTTTTCAACTTAGAAGCTTATTTTACGCACTGAATTGCGTGCTAAATTAATAAAAAATGACTGGTAAAAAAACACACATTTGGATCGATATTTTTATGTGAGGATCGATCCTTTTCGATACCACGTCAGTATCGATATATCGATACTTCAGGATCGATCTGCCCACCCCTAGTTTGCAGTGCATTCTCCACGAAGGATACATGCAGCATTATAGTTTTGCCAAATCGTACATTTTGAAACAACCTTTGCATTTGGAGCGTGCTGGTGATTCCTTAAAATACTGTCTAGCTATGCAGCTCACTAGATTGTGGAAGAGAGCTAATAGGCCGTCTCTTTTACCCTTGTTAAAAAGACTGAGCTTCATACTGGACAAATTGACATTATTCCAGTTGAAATGCCATTGCCGGTTGAATGAATGAGCAAAAAAGGATGGAGAAAAATAGAGGGAAATAAAGACATAGGCTCTCCGATAACAACCTGGGAATCATCTCTCGGCTCTACCAGAGAGAGCGAGGACGTTAAGAAGCCCTCATCTTGAAGACTTCCTCAGCCGTAACGTCCAGAAGTTCATTGAAGACGATTCCGTCACACCCTAGACTGTCAGGCTCAGCAAACTCAGTCAGTATCTCAGGACACCCCCTCTTGCTCTCTCTCACCATCTTAGCGGGCACCACATGGTGTATTAGAGCTCTGTCAGATGCGATCACAGTGAGCCATTCAATCTGCAGCATAAGCGCAAAGAACGCATTAAACCTGCACATTTTTGAAGCAGTGTGCTGTCACATCGCATCAGGGCACAGGGGCGGTCTGACTGCTTGCCATGCTCCGTATTGAGTGAATCTTTATTTGGGCTGTGGCAGGCCAGGGGTCTGTCAATGTGCCAGGTGTCAGAGTGGGGAAGGAAAACATTATGCCAAGGTAATTGATCTGACATGGGCGGACGAGAATGGTTTGTGATTGCAGGATTGAACCCTATTTTAAGTCTCACTTCTCATTTTAAGAATCAAAATGTCCTTTATTTTGACTCCCTTATGATTATTTAAGCAAAAAAAGATGAGCAGGATCTAGTGTGCAGGTTTAGTTCAACAGCACCGTAAGTCCTCAGCACACTGAAATTTGCATAGAAATGTAGAAGTAAATCTGAGTCAACGACATCCAATAAAGACATCAGGTATGCTAACATTCCCTCACCCTCTGCAGATAAAGTGCGACCAGTACTGGCCGAGTAGAGGGACGGAGACCTACGGTATGATCCAGGTGACGCTCTTGGACACCATCGAACTCGCCACCTTCTGCGTGCGCACCTTCTCCCTACACAAGGTAAGACTTTTTGTGTCCACCTGTGTAATAGTCAATGTTGTTTTCGTCAACGATGACGATAACGAAATGATTTCGTTGACGCACCTTTTTTTTTATGACGATAACGCGACGATGACTAGCTAAAAATGGCTCTAAGGTGACTAAAACATGACGAGACGTTTTCGAGTTTTCGTTGACGAGACGAGACGGAACGAAAATGATTATAAGTCTGACGTTCACAATTTATGTAATTTCTGCCTATTTTGTGTGAAATCTGTCTGTTTTGAGCTAAAAAAGTATCAGCAATGCTGCCGCTGCCGCTGCCGCTTCCTATCCTTGTTTTGGGTACGCCCACCACCCGGCTGCCGCCATGCCGCGCACCAGATTCCACACAACAACAACACACCAGCGGCTGCGGCTAGTCACTCGCCACTAAGGGTGTCACGATTTCGATTTTAAATCGAAATCGATCGAAATTAATGCTCAATCTCGATCATCGAATCAAAAAATGGAATCGTCGATGCTGCCACGCCCCATATGTCACGTCAGCTCGGCTTGCCTGTAATAGGTAAAACTCCTTTTCTCAAGAATATTGAAGCCTTTATTTTAAAACGCATTGCAGCTGCACAGCGAGAACATCATAGCTCGTCTGAGCGAGCTGTTTGCCTGTGCTGCGGCAACTGCACGAACCTATGGCGAGTTAGCAGTGGCATGCGGTCCAACGGGAGCGCTTGGCGCCCTGCCAACCTCGAGCGCGCCAATTTGGACGCGGCTGAAGTGTATACATTCAGAGAAAACTCGCCAAAGGACTTTAGGTTTAAATCGACTCAAGCGAAGTACTTGATATGAGCGAAATAGCACGGCAAGGCAACGCAGTACTCGTTCCCTTATCTCTAAGGGAACCGAGGTTACGCAAGTAACCAAGTACGTTCCCTCACGAGAACGTTCTCTCGTACTGCGATGCAAACGCTGTGGGAACCCAATTTAAAACACCGTGTTATTCGCCTGTGACTGCTCTGAGGAGTCCAGGGAGCCCCGGGACTATAGTAGGTAATAGGTTATATTGTTTAAGTTTCCAATTGACTTAAGATATAAGTTATTGTTACATTATGTTGTTAATAAACGTTTTTAATTTGACAATGTAGTGTGTGGTACATTGCGAACAAAGGTCAGATATTATTATATTGCATAAAAGTCTAAAAATGGCATAGCTTGTGCTTTCAATTTTTTTTTTTTTTTAAATCGAGAATCGAATCGAACCGTGACTTTAGAATCGAAAATGTAATCGAATCGAGGATTTGGAGAATCGTGACACCCTTACTCGCCACACATCTTCGATATGAGGCGCCGGACTGGACAAAAGCGAAACGAACTGCGCGAGAGAGACCAAAAGTGCGCGAGAGAGACCGAGTGTGTCTGCGCACGAGAGAGGCCGAGTGTACGCGAGAGAGACCGAGTGTGTCTGCGCACGAGAGAGACCGAGTGTACGCGAGAGAGACCGAGTGTGTCTGCGCACGAGAGAGACCGAGTGTGTCTGCGCACGAGAGAGGCCGAGTGTACGCGAGAGAGACCGAGTGTGTCTGCGCACGAGAGAGACCGAGTGTACGCGAGAGAGACCGAGTGTGTCTGCGCACGAGAGAGACCGAGTGTGTCTGCGCACGAGAGAGACCGAGTGTGTCCGAGCATTAGTTTAGTAGGCTAATTGGTACAAAGTAATATATAATTATTATATAACTTAGATTATAACAAATTATAACATAAATTATTTAACTAATTATATAATTAAGCCACAATTGCCAAGAATGTTTTTATTCCTGGCTTTTTTGGAGTAAAACAGTGATTCCACTGTTACCACTTTATCTGTGTGTAATGCTGTAGTAGCTAAAAGTTTTTTGCTGTTTAAACTGTAAACCATTCCTTTATTACTGTGATTACTGGTGAAAATAGCCAATGTGCTGAAATTTTAGAAGAGCATCAATTCATGGAAAAAAATATAACTTGAAATATGGGGATAAAAGGTTTCTGCCCAATGCAACAATGAAGTACAGCTTGGCAGCACTGCATCTCCATCAATGAGAAAGTCTAGTTTATTATGCAAAGGTTTTAAAGGTTAACTGTTGTTTTATGAATTGTAACACTTGCTGCAACCTGTCAAACCTAAGCCCATTTCCAATACTTTTTAACCTAAATTAATTTGTTAAAGACTACTTTTTTTTTTTACTAAAATTAACTAAAACTTGACTAAAACCTTTTTGCGTTTTCGTCGACTAAAACTATCATGTTTATAAGTGACTAAAATGTGACTAAAACTAAAAAGCATTTTCGTCCAAAAGACTAAGACTAAGACTAAAACTAAAACTAAAAGGGCTGCCAAAAACAACACTGGTAATAGTGCCATCTAGCATGATCTCATATCAAAGAAAACAGCCAAGCACTGTCTACTGCAGTAATCCCACTCCTGGAGGGCCAGTGTCCTACAGAGTTTAGCTCCAACCCTAATTAAACTAATCAAGTTCTTCAGGGTTGTTAGAAACTTCCAGGCAGGTGTCTTTGAGCTAAACTCCACAGGACCGTGGCCCTCCAGGAGCACGATTGGACACCCATTGTCTACACAAAAGGCGTTTCTGAGATAAGTGCGCTCCCTGCTCCAGGAACACTTTGCTTTAGCTGTTTAAAAGAGTTTTACGTTGTGCATGGGCCTGTTATTTCCCTCTGGACCTTGGAGCAGACACATTACACTGTTTCGCTTTCGGGCCCCGACAGACGTACGCAACCGGGATGATTGCAAACGGTTGAGGCGAACGAGACATTTGTCCTGAAACCCTCACCGGGTTCTCATCTCCACTGCGTGCACCAACACACGCGCATGTTTTTATAATCTCCTCGTTCCACATCCATCATCTTTTAATGTTACGCCTGCCAAAGAGAGGCACTTAGCTAAGTGGCCAGAGCAAAACGACTCCATGCAAAATTGGCATCCCAGACGGCGCAGCGGTCAAGTAAACATGAAGTGGTTGGAAGGGAGGAAGAGGAATAGCGAGGGGTCAGCAAGTTGCACGGTCAGACCGTAACGTGAATTAAAATGGATTGAGCTTTTACTGTAGTGAAGGGCGCCCATAAGACATGAGCCGAAGCATTGATTAAAGAGAGGCTGTCGTACAGAGCATGAAGAGTGTACTCATGGTTAAGGGATTAAGCTTTCATTTTAAACCCACAAGAAAGAGAAATGAGATCTCTTCAATATCTCAATTGATTCTCCTAGACATAAGGGACAGTAATTGGATATTCTCTGATTTGTCCCAGAAAGAAAAACCCCAGAAATCCACTAGTTTCAGAAGAGATCTCAAGAGATCTCCTGAGCTATGCATAAGCAATTAAATTGTCTTCTTGGACAGTTTAGATTAAACACAATGGCTTATTTAGTCATATAGCAGTGTTTGTACTAAAGGGACATCTTCGAATTCAGATGAGGTGTGTTTTTGTGGCACCACAGTTCGTTGTATTGCATTGCATGGCTGAATAGTCAGAGTTTGCTTACAACCCTTACACACACACACTCGCTGGAACACTGAAGTGTATTTATGTGTGTGCATATCCTGCAGTCGCACGCACAGTCAAAGCAGAGTCATGAATTCTTAAAAACAATCCAGCACAAGCCCATCCACTGCAGAGAAACACAGCCTGCAGAAGACAGCCAGAGAAAAAAAGTATCCGGCAAAACTGGGCCAGTTTGCTCTTAATTACATCGTTTATTTATTCATTTATTCAAAGGGAGCCTCTGTTGAAACAGCAGCGACATTGAAATGCAAAACCTCCCTTTAAAGATGTCCAGGATGAGAAATAAATGCTAGCAGTGGAACTAGCAGGACACTGATGTCTCTCCCGCTTCTTGCCGAAATCTCCAATGCGGCAGACATGTTCCTGGCTCTCTTGCTTGTGTCGAAATACAATGTAGAAGACATTTTGGTGTCACAAGGCGATGCTAGAACACATGATTACATGTACCACCGTCTCATGTCAACCTAGCATGACTTGTAAGGTGCTTGAACAATTAAATCATGCATTACTAGAACTAGGGCTAGATGTATCACGATATAACCCATAGGACTTGGAATAAAGGCAATTGCTCTCGTTTCAGAATGGCTCTAGTGAAAAGCGAGAGGTTCGACAGTTCCAGTTCACCGCCTGGCCGGACCACGGCGTTCCCGAGTACCCCACTCCGTTCCTGGCCTTCCTCAGGAGGGTGAAAACCTGCAATCCACCAGACGCCGGTCCCATCATTGCCCACTGCAGGTCTGAATCCAGTTCCTACTTATCAAGGCTCCTGAAGCCGGACACTGTAGGTCTAGAGCAAGTCTAGTTGTTCACACAGTTGCAGTCAAGTTTAATGTCCCCTGTGGTCCTTAGCAAAGAAAACGTCTCAGGTTACACATGTAACCATGGTTCCCTGAGAAGGGGAACGAGACACTGTGTCCCCTAGAGGACACTATGGGTATTTACACCAAGTACCACCTCAGAAAATATTTGGCTCTCCAAGTACCATCATAATGACCAATATTAAAATACACACTACTGTATTTTTAATATGGGTCATTATGGTGGTACTTGGAGAGCCAAATATTTTCTGAGGTGGTACTTCTTGAGTAGGCCTAACTATTCCGCTAAAGCTATGCACAGCTCAAAAACAAGGCAGTTTTATTTCTAATAAGAATATTTATTATTGTCAGCCCCTTTTTAAACAGTGTAAAAACCCAGTTTGAACATTAACACTGCACTGTGCTGCTTATATACAGGTTAAAAAAACTTAAATAATGATTAAATGAAAATGTACTGCACCTAAAAGTGAAATAAAAAATGTACTGTACTTAAATGTTAAGTATATATATATTTTTTTTTTTTGAAGTACTGTACTTGATTCAAAAAAATGAACACAGCTGCAAGAGAAAACCAAGACAGACAGTGAACCTAATCAACCAAAAAACGAGCTGAAACAAAAATATGATTGTGTTAGTTGAGCTATATGCGCGATGGGCGCCGCCTTGTTAGTTTGTGCCGCTGTTCAGAGAATCAGATCTGTTGGATTTACAACACGTGAATTCATCCACTTCTCCCGAAATACATGAAAGTAAGTGGCCGGTGAACTGGGAGAAGAATAGAGTAAACTTTACTTAAAGTTACTTAAACAATGTGCATCTGATATGAATAAAACATGTCGTCTAATTATAATGGAAAGGATTATTATTGCTGCTTCCATAGACATCAGTGTGTAACTCTAAATGTATTGTTTTTTTATTACTTATGTCAATTTATTTATTTTTTTATTTTTTTTATTGGGAAGGGATACAATTCACGTCTGATCACATTTGTCACTTTTACAGCTTTACCGGTTTACATAAATATTTGTTAAACAGGACTAGCAAAACTCTCCAGGCAGTGACAGTGACAAAAAATAAAACACCTCAATGTATCCCTTTTCTCCAGATTTACATGTGAATTTAAATGTCTGAAACCTAAAATAAACATTATATGGTTGAAAACACTGAAAAGTTAATATAAATATATGACAAGCGTTGAGCGTAAGCACATTTGGATTTAGCAGTTGATCACGTGATGCACTGACCGTTCTAATCGCACCGGTATGATCATACGTGCGTAATTCAGTGACTCCTCTGCGTACCACTAGAGGGAGCCTGCGTACCACACTTTGAGAATCAGTGCTCTAGTTCCCATTCGAAAGGGAAGCCCGCAACTTTCTTTCATCCCTGATTTACACAACATGTGCTTTCAGTGCTGGTGTGGGCCGCACAGGCTGCTTCATCGTGATCGACGCTATGCTAGAACGCATCAAGCACGAGAAGACGGTAGACATCTATGGTCATGTGACCCTCATGCGCTCCCAGAGGAACTACATGGTGCAGACGGAAGACCAGTACAGCTTCATCCACGATGCCCTTCTGGAGGCCGTCGCCTGTGGGAACACGGAGGTGGCGGCACGAAGCCTCTTCTCCTACATCCAGAAGCTGGCGCAGGTGGAGGCCGGAGAGCACGTCAGCGGCATGGAACTGGAGTTCAAGGTAACCAGAAGACATTGCAATTAGGGAACACCAAAGATAGAGTCTTGTTGTGTGCAACTAGCCAAGCAAAAATAGTCCTCACCTCTAATTGCAACTCATCAGACGAGATGCTCCGGAAGGTGTTGATCTGGAGGGTGCAAGATAATCGAATGTGCCACACAGGACAGTTAATAACACTCTGGCTCTCTTGGGGGCATGTTTTGTTACAGAGGATGCAGATGTGAAAATTAGGCTCTAGTTGTGACAGAGACGACTGAAAGTTGTAGCTCAGTTGAAGACGGCCAGAGAGGGATTCTGGGAAGGGTAATTAACACCCGATGAAGGAGAAGCGATGCGTTAGCTAATGAGCAGACAGGGATTGTGGTTCCATTTGGCAACTTAAACACTCCTGCAAGTTTCTGGCCTCTAAGACCTTGAAAAGCTTTTACTTCTTTTCTGTGTTTTTTTTCCTCTTTCAGGCTTTGTCACTCTTTCTTTAGCCTGGAACAAAGTAATGCTCACCAGCTCAGGGAGCAAAGTCGGGCACTAGCGGTAACGAGGTTGCAAAGCAATTAGTTGAGCAATAGGTCCAGGTGGTACCATCAAGGTGGTACCATTGCTATTTTCTAAATCTCAATTAGCGATGTTCAATTTGTGAATGAATGAGTTGGTTCTTTTTAAAGGGATCGCCAAACTGCTTAGTAAAAGGTCTGAATTGGTTTTCCAATTGGTTAGAATCAGTTACTCACATAAATCCTTGTGAACATCAAAGTTGGGTAGTGGTATGCATTTCTAGCCAGAAAATCAGATAGTGGCATGCTAAGCTATCATGCTAAGCTATCAGGCTAAGCTATCAGGCTAATCGGCTAGAGGTGTGATAAGATGGCACACTAACCAGTTAGTGGTTTGCTAGTCTGGAAGGTAAAAGAGCAGTATGCACTAATAAGGTAACTAGTTAGCTAGCAAGCTAGCTGCTAATTTGACCATTTGTAGGTTCTGTTATATAATCTGATATATGAAAAGATACTTATTATGATATTTACGTGGAAGGAGAGGATTCAATAGGGATAGAATATTTCCCAATGGCAGTATGAGAGATGATTTTATGTAAGTGTTAAAGTGCCTGAGTAATTGGGCTAACCATATCACAAACCACTTTTAAACTCGACGTGGACAGCTAAACCAGCCAGCTAAAGTGTGTGTGCGTGCTTATTATTTCAAGAGCCCGGTTCATAGCTGCCGCTTCCCACCGGAATGCCTCATGCCCTTCCAGGTCCGTCTTTGAAAGCTACTCAAAGACTCAAAGGAAAGACAAACAGCCAGTGGCCGCTTCTGAAAGAAAGAGAGAAAGACTAGGCCTGGAGCAGGAGCTGAATGGATTTATATCAGGGCAAAGGCATTACCTGGCAGAACATAGGAGAGAGAGAGAGAGCGAGCGAGAGCAAGGCACAGTTTCTAGATGTGCCAGGCTCGTCCAGTTAAAAGGAGACAATCTTTCCAGACAACTGACCTAGAAACGGAGAAGAATTGCGGGTACTGTGGCTTGGTTGATGCTAATTGATGGTTACAAGCTCTAATTTGGATCATGACATGAGAGTACAAGGTGCATGTGTGCGTACAAAACGGTGGTGTCCTGTCACAATGTTGAAGTGACAATGACCCATTTCGCCGATTGTCACCAAAGTTTTGCCTGACTTTCCAGTTTTTTCGGAGCTGGGTTTCATGCCACCTGATGGATGAAAAATGTTAGTTTTTTTGTTAATTATAACAGCAATGAGCAATGACAGGTTCCTGCAACCACAAGTAAACTGGGTCATCCAGTCTTGCCCGTCTGAGACAAACAGGTGGAGTGGAAATAAATAGAGGCATTAGACCAAAAATAAAAAGTCAGAATGGTTAAACGAGTGTCTGAGATTCCCATGCTGCTAGTCGTGCCCTTCAAGCTTAAATATCCGTGTTGGAAATTGGCTCAACTTAATTCTCATGTTTGTGTCTCTCTCTTCCCACAGCGTTTGGCGAACTCCAAAGCCCACACGTCCAGATTCATAAGTGCCAATCTGCCATGCAACAAATTTAAAAACCGCCTGGTCAACATCATGCCGTACGAGACCACTCGAGTGTGCCTGCAGCCAATCAGAGGGCTGGAAGGGTCCGACTATATCAACTCCAGCTTTATCGACGGATACAGGTACGCCGACGGTGGCCTAAGCAACCGGAATTCTGCTGCAATTAATTAATTGGGATTGACTTTCTCTTTCCTGTAGACAACAGAAGGCGTATATAGCCACACAGGGCCCATTAGCGGAGACCACCGAGGACTTCTGGAGGATGTTGTGGGAGAACAACTCCACCATTGTGGTGATGCTGACCAAACTGAGGGAGATGGGCCGAGTGAGTGTTGCTCTTCTTCAAGACTAGCGGATTTTGGCTTCCGGATGATGTAATTTAATTGTGCTTTGACGTGTTTTCGCAGGAAAAGTGTCACCAGTACTGGCCGGCGGAGCGCTCGGCTAGATATCAGTACTTTGTGGTGGATCCAATGGCGGAGTACAACATGCCACAGTACATCCTCAGAGAGTTTAAAGTGACGGATGCCCGGGTGAGTCCTGAAAATATTTTTGTGAAATTTGCTTGCAATTTCTCAGTGAAAATTGTTTCAAAGTAGATCCTACAGCAATTTTTTCAGTGAATACCATGGTATTTTGGACATTTATATGTCAAAGCACCATAGTATTACCATCTAATCCCATCACTCTACCATGGTACTCATGTAGTATTTTTGTTAAAGGGATAGTTCGCCCAAAAATGAAAATTCTGTCATCATTTACTCAGCAGAAAAAAGAAATTCATGCAGGTTTGAAACAACTTGAGGGTGAGTAAATGATGACAGAATTTTCATTTTTAGGCGAACTATCCCTTTAAGAAGATATATTTTCAAGAATATCATGGTATTAACATGGTACATGTCCAAAAAAAAACTTGAAATAATCTAAATAACATGACACATTGACACTGTCGTACTAAATATTACTATACTCACATACCATGGTACCATCCAAGGCAACATTAAAGAATATCATAGTGTTTCCTTGGAATCTTTTGGGCAAAACATGGTAATATCGTGGTATGTTCATATATACCATGGTACGGAATGATTATCATATTCATATACCATGGTATTTACGTGATAGGCACTTGCAAAGAATGTGGGTTGTATGTGTAAAAAACATGGTAAATCGTGGTAAAAACATGGTAAATCATGGTAAAAACATGGTTAAATCCATAGTATTTTGTGTATAGTTCTAAATAATTGTTGCATTTTAATAGACTAATTGATTTGTTGATTAATTTAATTTAATTGATGTGTAAAATTGATGTGTAAAAAAACATGGATAAATCGTGGTAAAAACATGGTAAATCGTGGCAAAAACATGGTAAATCCATAGTATTTTGTGTATAGTTCTAAATAATTGTTGCATTTTAATTGATTCATATATATAAACTGCATATTTTTGCTGATTATACAGCATGAAGTGTTTTAGGAGAAAACGACACGGTGAAATTTTCCTCTGTATCTACACTCAAAATGTCAGTAGCCATATTATAATTGTGCTTTTCCAAGAGTCTCAGACGTAGGAAAAAATATCCCATCAGCTGACCGTTATCAGAAGCTCTCACTGAACGACTAGAGCCCTCATCAGTCGAGTGTCTTTCCAGCAAACCGCTAATGCCAAACACTCTGACTGTCACCGTACGTGCGAACGTGCGCCCGAGACGAAATGAGCATCCCGAGCGTCGCTCACTCCAGCCAAGCACTTTAATTGTGATTGAATCATCCAGACAGACTCTCCAGTAATCAGCCTGCAGAGCGAGGCCCGCCGGATCAATGAGAACTTTAATCAGAGCCGACTGGTGGAGGCGGGGCCTGGACTGGGGCATGATGGGAGGATGCACGTATTTAATCTCACGATTGGACACACACACCGCTCGGCCTGTAGGTTGTGCACGCACAATTCGGTTCGGCCTCTTTTCTGCCTCGTTTTCTTTCACCCTTCATGATTTGCAGCAAAAACAAACTGCTTGTTTCAGTTGATCAGAAGAGAAAGAGGAAGGACTCAATCAGGCCTGGCCGACACTGGTATAAAAAAACCTGTTGACGATATTCAGTATATACAGTCAAAGCAAAATGTATTCGGACACCTTCAACATTTCTCACATTATCACAGTTTATTCGCTATAGTTTAGAAAATTGTTAAATTAACTCATTTGATATTTGACTGGTTCTGTCCGTCCTTCTGTTAGACTGTCTCACACATGAATTATGTTGAATATCTGTCAGCTGTTAAATTTAACTACACAATTAGATAATACCAGTTTAGCTCAACCAGTGACCAAGCAATGCTTCATTTTGTTCAGTCTGTGTGTAAAAAGGTCACATTAGCATTAGCAATTCAAGAAAAAACACGTTTTTGAATAATTTTTGGTCCCAAATTGGTATAAATGTTACTGGTAGTCACAGTATTTTAGGGTATAATATGTCACAGTTTACTTTATTTTGCTCTCCTCATTTACATAAATGAACTATAGTGTCCTGCACACACTGATAATTGAATAACTGAATCATTTTTGGTTTGTCTGCATATTGATGTTTATGCGTTTGTTCTGGAAGCAAGCATATAAATCAATTAGAAGAGCCATGATTCTGTAGAGTAGAGTTGAAAATAATTGGTGCGTGTTTTATTGGTTTACTCCTTTGATGATTGGCGGGTGTTTTAATGAACAAAAGGAAAATTCATTGGATTAATCGAAACCTGTAGTTTGAACACAAGCAAAATAAAAAAAACGCCCAGCCTAGGAAATAGAAATGTAGAGGGAATGGACAAGTGCTCCGTAATGCATGTGTGATCCAAGAAGCCCGTGATTAAGTTGGGACTCGGCCGGTTTGATCCGTCAGCCTCTCTTCACTGCAGGGATGAGTGAATATTTCCAGCCCCTTCTGCGTCATTTAATTGTGCCTCGTTCTGCCTGAGCTTCCCTTCGATTGCTTGCTTTCTCGGGAACCAGGCCTCATCCGTCGCCGGGTGTCTTTGCTCTCCTCTCATCCGTCAGTGCCGGAGCCGCAGGGTTTCTCCAAACCTCGAGTCGCGCCATCGATCACCCGTCCGGATCACTCCATTTAGCAGCGTCTCCACGAGACGACGCTCGTCACGGCGGACGCACCATCGATTTCCCTTATCCCAGAGTTATTCCAGCCAAAGAGGAGAGAAAAAGACAACAGAACGAGGCAGAAGGGTGTGGAGTCGGCTCAGATCGGAGAGGAGATGTTCGCCGTAGCTTCTCCCGTATCTGTTGTGCCTGTCAGCGTCCGTCGGGATTGACTGATTCGGGATCGCGGTTGAGTTACATAAACAGATGGGACTCGTCTTGACGGTTACGTATCTGTGTTTGTTTGTTCTCTCGCTCACAGGACGGCCAGTCCAGGACCGTACGGCAGTTCCAGTTCACTGATTGGCCGGAGCAAGGCGTTCCCAAATCCGGAGAGGGATTCATTGACTTTATTGGCCAAGTGCATAAAACTAAGGAGCAGTTTGGCCAGGACGGGCCCATTTCTGTCCACTGCAGGTGAGAACACACGCAAGCATGATCTAACAGCAGCTCATCCTATTAAAGCAAGGCTTTTGTGGCTTTTAGGCAAGCTTTGAAGGCTATATATGTTAGCATCCACACCAACACACGATATCGTTCTGTTTATTCTTTTATGTTAGATGCGATTAATCGATTTGTGGACTCTGCTATTCGTTTATATTTAGAACGGTTTTTAGAACTATATATTTATCGTTATGTTATCGTTCCATAACAAAGCATATATATATATATATATATATATATAATTTTATATCATATATGTAAACTTGTGCTGTCAAATCGATTAATTAAAAGTTTGATTATGTAATACGTTACAATAATATAATATAAACACAAACTTTTATGTTAGATGCGATTAATCGATTTGACAGCACTAATATAAATATATATGATACAAGATTTTTATAGTAACTTAACAAAAAAAAACTAAACCCATAAAAAATGTATTTACTCAAAATAATATAAACGTTAACTGAAATAAAATATATATATATAAAAAAAACAATTTTTCATTTCCATTTAGTTTCATTTCATATACTAAAAAACAAAACAAAAAGTAAATCTGAAATAAAAAGCAATAAAATACTACATAGATATTTTTTAAAAAGTAATAAAAATGACAAAACCCCACAACAAAATTACAAAAAATGTATACAAACAGAAAATATTTAAAAAACCCAATTTAAAATATTAATAAAATCTAAAATAGTATTTTAACAATACTAAAATAACATTTATATACACCGTATTTTCCTAAATAAGTCATCGCATCCGACTAATAAAATTATTCAGAAATAATATTTTAAAAAATAACGGTAAATAAAATGAAACTTTTACAAAAATTTTAATCACTATAAATATGTATTTTAGTTTCCCTCACTGACCGACACATTTAACGGTATTCAGAACAGAATAGGAATGAAAAACAGAAGTATAAAACAAGCATAAATTATAGCGGTGTACTATACAGGTAGTGTAGTTTTAATTTAGAGCGAAACTGACTCTATTAACTAGAACTCGTTAACTAGAAGCTTGAAACTGTTCCTGGTAATAAACACACACTAGCACACGTGTTCGCGCGGGACGGCTGCGTTCATCATAAGTACAGTAATAGCACACAGATCATCAGAAATGATGCATGCGACTCCATTAGGGCGCTGTGGGCCGCCGCTCTGAAGCGTCCTCCTCCGCCATGGCCATCGTTTCACAAGCGAACCGTTACTCTCCTGAAGACGACGCAGTCCAGACGCACATAAATCACGGCCGTCCCGCGAGCCTCTGGTCCTGATGCATGTTAAACAGCGCTCGTGTTCAGAGAAGACTGACGGACAGAGAAACTGTGCTTAACTTCCTGTCTGTGCAAATACAAGGTTGATTTTAACATTTGAATTATTTTCATTTTATATTTTCATATATTTTCATATATATATATATATATATGTGTGTGTGTGTGTGTGTGAGAGTGTGCAAGTTTGTGTGTATTTGTGAGTGTGTGTGAGTAAGGGTTTGAGTGTGTGTTTGCATGAGTGTGTGTGTGTAAGTGTGTGTGAGTGTGTTTGAGTGTGTGAGAGTGTGAGTGTACATGAGTGTGTGTGTGTAAGCGAGTTGAGAGTGTGTGTGTCTGAGTTTGAGTGTGTGATTGAATGAGTGTGCAAGTTGAGTGTGTGTGTATGTGTGTGTGAGCTGAGTGTGTGCATCAGTGTGAGTTTGTGTATGTGTATGTCATTGTGAGTGTGTGTGAGTGAGAGTGTGTAGGTCAGTGTGAGTATGTGTGTGCATCAGTGTGAGTGTGTGTACGTCTGTGTGCGTCAGTTTGAGTGAGTGAGTGTGTGTACGTCAGTGTGAGTGTGTGTACGTCTGTGTGAGTGTGTGCGTCAGTGTGAGTTTGTGTGAGTGAGAGTGTGTAGGTCAGTGTGAGTATGTGTGTGCATCAGTGTGAGTGTGTGTACGTCTGTGTGAGTGTGTGTGCGTCAGTTTGAGTGAGTGAGAGTGTGTACGTCAGTGTGAGTGCGTTTGTGCGTCAGTGTGAGTGTGTGTGTGCGTCAGTGTGTGTGTGTGTGTGACTGTGCATCAGTGTGAGTGTGTGTACGTCAGTGTGAGTGTGTGTGTCAGTGTGAGTGCATTTGTGCGTCAGTGTGAGTGTGTGTGTGCGTCAGTGTGTGTGTGTGTGTGACTGTGCATCAGTGTGAGTGTGTGTACGTCAGTGTGAGTGTGTGTGTCAGTGTGAGTTTGTGTGAGTGAGAGTGTGTACGTCAGTGTGAGTGTGTGTGTACGTCAGTGTGAGTGTGTGTGTGCGTCAGTGTGTGTGTACTTATACAACTATCTTTGTGAGGACCAGTTTGAGTTTTAGACCACTGGAGTGAGGACAGAGAGAGTAAAGTGAGGACATGTTGGCCGGTCCTCAGTCTCTGAGAGCCTTTAAAGGCCTGTTTGAGGGTCAAGACTTGGTTTTAGGGATAAGGTTATAATGAGGTTAAGGGTCGGTTTAGGGTCAGGGGTCAGGTTAGGCACTTAGTTGTGATGGGTAAGGTTAGGGTAAGCGGCTAGAGATTGCATTGTGTCAATGAATATCCTCATAAAGACAGATGTACAAGAGTATGTGTGTGTGTGTGTGTGTGTGTGTGTGTGTGTGTGTGTGTGTGTGTGTGTGTGTGTGTGTGTGTTCAGATTAGCTGTTGCACTGGTATTGTACAGACTCTGTTTGCTGCTGTAACTCTCACTCCTCTGAGGATCCTGTCGTTCGTCAGCGCTGCTGTTTCACTCACACACTCCAGACGTAGCGATCGCTCTCGCCTGTTTCTGCTCCCACACGCGTCACTTACACACATCTGTGTTTACAGAGCTGCAGGAGTCTGGCCTTTTATCTTCCGTCCATCTCTCTCTCTCTCTCTCTCTCTCTCTCTCTCTCTCTCTCTCTCTCTCTCTCTCTCTCTCTCTCTCTCTCTCTCTCTCTCTCTCTCCATCAGAGAGATGACTTCATGGTCATCATGGCGTTTTTTTGGTCCTTTTTGGATCAGCACTGCATCACAAAACAAAAAATCTAGTCTCGTTTTCCAGTGAAAATATCTCAACATCATTAAAACGAGTTATATTTACTTGAGAAGCAAAACTGCATGAGATATCAAGACTTCAAGAATGTATTTCGATTGATTTTGCTTATCTCGTTAAGTAAATTTCACAAAGAAACGGCAAGAAACTCAATGAATTAAACGTGAAATAGTATTTTCATAAAACATACTCCAATAATATTTGTTATTTACAACTTCGAAAAATCTTTTTTTTTTACAGTGTAGAAAAGATTAAATATACTTTTACTTAAAATAAGGCGGGAAAAAATTGCGTATGGTTCAAGAATAATACATAAACACTGAATTCAAATTACGATTTTTAAATGAATTCAAATCAATCAAATTTCCACCTTTTGTGTTTCGCGATGGTGACGGTTTTCAACCATTTCTCTAATCTTCTCTCCTTATTCTCTCTGCTTTCTCTCCTCTCCATCCATCTCTCCCCCAGATTTGATATCTAATAGAGCCACATGGTTTTGTCATTAATTGCATGATTACGTACACTGAATGGAAGTGTAAATCCTCTCATTCACTGCTCCTTCACGCCTGTCAGATTTGAAAGTCTATCTATTTAACCAGCGCTTCGGTGAAGTCTGAGAGCCAAGAGAGACACTTCTTTCTTTCTTTTCCCATCCTCTGCCCCCTTTCTGTGGGATTCTAGCATCGTGGACGGACAGGACCGTCAAAAGCATTTTGTTTTCCTGACAGTCACTGTCGTGGGAGTCCAAACTGGCTTTTCATTAGATTCCCGAACTCTTGCGTCACCACGACGCCGCGCTGTGATTGGCTCCGTAGTCCCTCCCCACTTTTCCAAGCCATTTTGTCACTTTCAATCTTGCCAAAGTGGAGGCAAAGGGAAAAATAAGCCCGTTGTCATATCAATTATTGTTGGCTTGGTGAAATCGCTCGGTGCCAAAGCAGCTTATGAAGGCAGCCTTGAAAAATCAGACTTAGGACGCCTCCTATTTCAAGCGCTGTCACAGCGAGAGCAGCTTAGCATGCGTGCGCTCGTTCACACCAAACGCCTGTGATTTATTCTATCGTTCTGCTGTTTATGTAGATGGCGATAAGGTGAACTCTTGAAATAATGTAGCATGCCGTATATATATATATATATGCAATATCTGTATCCCACAATGCACTTCCTGTGTGACAAATGAATGGACTTTTATAAAATCTCCCTTATTTATTATGTGGACAGACCAAATTTATTTATATTTTTTACTTTACTTTTATTGTTTTGTTGTTGTTTTTCAAATTTACTTATATTTATTTATTATTGTTATTGTATTATTTGTACTTATTATCTGTGTTTATTTATAGATAATTTAAAAAAAAAATTCTATAAAATTTTTGGGGATATTTAGTTTTATTCTATCAATCAATAAATTCCACTAGAAACAAACTTTGTTGTATTATTTTATTTTAATACTGTGAAGCTGCTTTGATACAATCTGTATTGTGAAAAGCGCTATACAAATATACTTGATACTTGATAAAATGATTAAAAGTCCAAAAAATTATTTATTTCTGCTGTTACTATTTTACAAGTATTTAGTTTTATTTTTTTTATTTTTCAAATGTCCTTATTTATTATTTGTTATTTATTGTGTATTTATTTGTATCATTATTAATTTTATTAAAAGCACAAAAAAATATATTTCTGATATCTTAACTGGATGCAATTTAGTGAGGTCATGTGACAACAATACTGGATACTATTTCACAAATTTATTTTTTTTTTTTAAATAGTGTAACACTTTATCTTAAGGTGACGTAGTTACACATTACTACATGTACTTACTATAGTAATAACAGTAAATTGTGCATAGTTACAAGTAACTAACCCTAAGCCAAACCCTAACCACAACTCTATAGTAAGTACACGTAATTAATCAATATTGCTCAGTACTTATTTGATTAAGTACAATGTAACTACGCCACCTTAAGATGAAGTGCAACCAAAAATTGTCCCGTTCCAAACACATATTTGCACCTAAAATAAGATAAATCAATAGTAGGATAAGAAAATAAGAAAAATAAACACAATTCAAATGTTATGCAATTATGTTGTTAGTAAATGCATCTTGTTTCAATGATATTTCCACTGGAAAACCAATAATGAAAATGATTTTTGTGACAACATACTGTTTGACGCCGATGATTACCTTTCAGAAAGATATTAGCGGTTACATTAACAAACTATACATGTTTTCCTCAACGCAGTGCCGGTGTGGGACGGACCGGGGTCTTCATCACGCTAAGCATCGTGCTGGAGCGAATGCGTTACGAGGGTGTGGTGGACATCTTCCAAACGGTCAAAATGTTGAGAACGCAACGGCCAGCAATGGTGCAAACAGAGGTGAGAGTCTAAAGCTTCTGTTTTAACGCAGATCGCCTTGTTTAATAGCCGAATGGCTGGCGATTCGAAGTTACAGCGAGCGTTTATGCTGACGTCTCTGCGTTTTCCTCCACAGGACGAGTACCAGTTTTGCTATCAGGCGGCTCTGGAGTACCTTGGAAGTTTTGATCACTATGCAACGTAAAAAGCCATTTTTGTTCCCCCCTGCCCCACAATCCCCCTCCCCCCAACAGCCTCCTGAGCCATAAAAACTTGCTTGAAAACATGAAACGATGACAACTATACAAAATTCATTAAAAAAAAAAATTCAACGAATCGTCTTTTGGAACCAATCAAAACATGTTGTGAGAAACCCCAATCGGACAGCAACACTGGAGAAGCGCAAACGGATCCCAAACACTTCTACATCCCAAGCTCATGATGGAGGAACCAAACGTTTTGGCTCAGGCTGGAGGGTGGGAATGATGTCGGCGTCGGACCACTAACCTTACCTCAAGTGTTCTGATGTGGAGGACAAACATAGTTTCTTTCCAAACTAACTCTGTGAACAAAAAGACAGAAAATTAAGGAAAAGTTGGTGCGATACTACATGCCCACAAATAAACTAACACCGATAGATGATGAGTACCTAAATGGTTGGGGAATTGGTTGGTTGGTTGGCATCTGGAATCCTTGTTTACTAAAACGGACATCTGTCAGTCTAGCAGTGGACATCAGTGACGTCTTCAAGGGTGTATTCAATGGAGAAGATGGAGGAATGGTACAAACAAGACTTATTTTGCCGCTCACGTCTTGGATTCAAGCCTCTCCTTGTGACATGTTGCCATTCGGACAAAATTGGGAGCCACTTTAGAGCAATTCGAGGCGAACCCTTCATCCACTTGAGAAAGTAACCACTGGAGCTGACAAGAGTCGCCAAACACGTCTTGAGGCATTCAAGGAAATGGTTGAAACCTAATCGCATCCCGTAAACGCATCCGTTTCTTTAGTGCATTCAAGGACATGCTAGCAAACTTTTCTACCAATGTAGCTCCATGTCCGTCGTCTTGAGAGCCAATGGGAGCTTGAACTATTGGATCAAATGGAGATTAGGAGCAGAGGAACCACCACTGAAGTCTCGAGTTTCTTTGGCAACTACAACCGTGACTGGTCTCTCCGTTGACGTACACCATGTGTTTGGCGCACCGGATAGGGGATGCGTGGCTACGTCTCGTATGTCCCCAGTGAACAACGTTCATTGCCATCGTTTCAACCAACTTTTTATCTTACAACTATGTTTTTTTGGTTTCGTTTTGCTCTTGATACCAAACATGCTGCTTTCGCTCCATTATGCTGTACGTGTACATGTGAAGAGTCCGATTTAACGGATGGAAGTGTGCGATAGTGAGATTACGTGTGTTGGTCCCACCTCTCAATCCATTTCCTTATGCCCCAACGCTCGCCCAGGATGAGACGCAACTTTATTTTATCATCACCATCGTCATCAAAACGACCCATTCCTGGTTACTTTGGGATTTCTTTTTGGGGAGGTGATTCTTCAATGGATTTTGGCTAACGAAGAGCAAGAAACGGGCTTGTATTTGCGTCATGAAATTGCGGTACAACTATCTTGTGAATCTGTTGTTGTAGGTGGGACTGTTTTACGCGCTCATGCATATGCGTATGAGGGGGAGGGGTCTCCTCTCCGCAGTCAGAGCTGATTGGTTGTTCTGGAGAATGCTTGAACTTGGAGTGTTCTGATTGGTGAGAGAATGAAAGGAGCCGTGTGTAATCTTATTTCCAAAAAGCCTTATTCTTGTAACATCATAGGGAAAAGAAAATACATTATTGTTGTATTATTTTGACTATTATCTCCTTACTTAACAAACTTTTGATTTATTTCTTGGTTTAATGTTTTTTTTTTTAACAAAGATACCGTACTCATTTTTTTTAATTAGCAAGAAAAATAATGCTCATTTTGCTCATATTATGTTAAAAGACATTCTATTTTTTCACTGTAGAAATGCTACGTGAGATGTGTTTGTGTGCATGTATACATGGACGAATGGGACATGAATGTATACATACACACTCACAATATATTTAAATGCAGAATATAAAGATGTATCCAAATCTTCATATGAATAGCCTTTTTTCTGTTTTGAAGTGGGCACTCATTTTTATACCACCATGAAATTATTGCGTGTATGAAATCATGAATGACTTTTTATTGATTTTTTTTTTTTTTTTTTTGTCGTTTCTTTGTTTTTATTTCTTAAAAGAGTTTGGGAAATGCATTTTCAGAAATGCAGAGATTTCCCATAAATCATTGCGTGGGAGAACTTTGACTTCCTGTTGCCTAATAATGAAGGATGGATTACGATTTCAATTCTATTGTTATTCATCAATAGTACTAGTATTAACTGAAGTATTACTTTTATAAAAGATGTAGAACTGGTTTGCTAAATATTGAATTGAAGAAAAAAAATACAAACAAACTGTACTTTCCAAATTTTACTAAAAAAACAAAAAAAAATTTGTTACAACCCATCATTGTGAAAGCTTTCATTCTTTGGCATCTTTTATGTTTTGTTTTGTTTTTTTACTTTTCAAACCACCAAATGTTCGATCGTTTGTTAGATATCAACTATGATCCTAAATATAATGCCTGTAAATAAACAAATATATATTATATGTATTTGTATAATTTGACCCACAAGATTTATGTCTTTGAACAATACTGAGATAAACAAACAACAAAAAAAAAGTTTATGCTAATGGAAACCTTCCACAGTTTTGAAAGAAGCTTTGTCTCACGCTAACAGCTCTGTTTATCTCTCTTCCCTTCATTCCTCTTTTTTTTTTTCCTGATCCATTTGTTCATGTTTTTTTTTTTTTTTTCAACTCTTCACTTTTTATTCTTATCTTAGCCTCCACACACTGCAGTCCAGTGGTGAGAGAAATCACAACGCGTCTCCTTCTCCAATAAGACTTACTGGATCCTACTGGTCTCAAAAATAGACTTGGCTTTCTCCAAGCAAAATATAATTTCTCATTGAAATGTTTCATGAGATTCACCTCAAAATGAATCCCGTTTTAAGCCTAAAGCAAGTAATCATTTTGTGTTTTTCTCATTTTGAGTGCGATTCGGATGAAGAAGGGCTAGTGTGCCCAGTGCCTATAAAATGCCATATGAACAGCGAGAGCGAATTGCCTTGAATTGGTAGCGTGTTTGGTGATTAGCTTCACGTCAGTATAAAGACACGCCCTCTCTCACCACTGCCTCTGTGCTCCATCTTTCATTTAAATTGGTAGTTCATTGCAAAGCTCTAGAAGTTTACAGATGCATGCCATGTTTTGTTCATTTGGGTTTTTTTTACTCTGAGGATTTTCCGTTAAGGGACGAAGTACGAGAGAACTTGGAAATTTCAACGCTGCCTTTTAAACTGTTGGGAGTTGTGTGTGTTTCTAAACGAACTTTTCCTCGGGAGGGAGAACGCGATGGACACTCGTACGATTGGACTTATCGGACTGATCTCCAACATCTACGACGGCAGAGGTGCTCAGAAGTTTGCCCTGACGCAAAGTACGTTGGACCTTTTGACAACGGGAGCCAAACGTATGAATTGATTAGCGTGCAAATAACGAAGAACCAATATTCAAAAGTGAACGTATTAATACCATGGCCAACAAAAATAGAAGAAAAAAAAAGCCAAACTCGAACGTGAAAATAGTTTTCTTTGTACGAAGGCCAAGTGCTATCGCTTTCAAACTGTTACTTCTGACGGACACAATAACTGGTTTGAAACCACTGTGTATGTAGATATGTTGACTTTGTATTAAAGAACTGTTGTCTGAAAACGATGGTGTGCCTCATATTTCGTCTGGAAACATTCAGTTAATGTTAAGTCACATCTAGCAACATGTTTGCATTACATTTCCACAAGATCATTAGAATTTCATTAGCTCGGTTTGACAAGGCAGATGGCGAAATTAAATTGCATATACGAGGACCAATCAGCTGTCATCGCACATGGCATCTCGACAGAACAATCAATTATTTCACAATCTGGCCTGATACCTGAATCATAAACACATCCATAAGCTCAACATGCTTCATAATCTAACATCTCATCTCATCTCGATGCTTTTTGCCACCCGCGGCTCACAAGTTTAACATGACGACCCCAGGATGTAAATGACATGTAGATTGGCATTAAAACACTAAATAAAACACTCGCTTAATTGTTTTGCATAATTAGTCAGTTGAGGTGGTGATCAGAACAACTAAGTTCATTTCAAGTTCTAGATGTGTTATTTTGCAAAGTCAAGAATGAATGATCTTTTACTTCATCATAGATTTGTATTGGGCCGGTTTATGTTAATATCACGTCAGTCAGCAACAAATGTCACAGGCTTGAATCTTGAGGCTATTTTCTATCCCTTTTCTGAAGACGGTCGAGTCGAGAGAGCAAAAAATGGTTTGTTCAACATGAATTAAAACAGAATTCAACTTTTTTATTATTTTTTTTATTCCACTGCCTTGTGTCTCGCATTTTTAACCAGAAAGCATGTTCTGTGTGAACCGGCACTAAGAATCTTAATTTTTCTAGACGATTCAAAAGAGAAGGTGAAGAGGATCCAGGGCTAATTGCTTTTCTCGTCACTCATCTAACTCATTAGCACTGTTCCTCAGGAGCCCATCAAAGCGCCGTTTGCACCAGAGCAGCCAAAAGCCATGGAAATTTCTAATAAATGAGAAAGAAGTAAATTGGACCGTCCGCCGCCCGTGGCGGAGCTGAGCTACAAATGGCGCATCAATTGAATCAAGGCATGGAAAAGTAATCCTGGAGAAAGAGCCAGACATCATCTTTGGGAGATGAACAAGATAGAATGCATTTTGCTCAGAATAATTGCTTTGAAATTGTTCAATGCACTTGTATTCGGAACTAATCAAGGCTGAATTCTTTCAAATGCATTTGATACAACATTGCCTTGTTTTCTTGAGTTCTTTTGGATTAACGGAGCACTGATTCTTGAGACGTGGGTCAAAACAGTTTTATATTAGGCCTAGTTTGGAAAACTGCAACATTTATACTTCAATGTGAGTCGAAATTATCACTAGAATTGTAGCTAATTGTGCACCAGTTTATTCAATTATCACTCATTCCCTCTGAAGGCCACTTTTTCAGTTTTTATTTAAATAAAAATTATTTTCACAGATGTAAATGAACTTTTTCTGATTTATTAATAAAAATATTTTAGAAATTTGACTGAATCAAAGTAAGTCTTAATCTTGAACATCATCTATCCACATTGTCCCTGCTAGGAGTTATAACATAAAAAGTCGAAATTGAGATATACAAAGTCAATTTTTATTTTTATGGTCAAAATTTCAACTTTATATATCATAATTTCGACTTTTCATAAATATGATTTAGTATATCATAATTTTGACTTTTATGTCATAATTATGTGGTGGAAATTGGCTAATGGGCTTCCATCACCTCCGTTACAGATGTTTCACAACGTTTCTGGAGCGAATAGTTACTTATGATCATATTTACTGAATTCAGCTTGAAGTCAACCTTAGTAACAGAAAGCGGGAGGTTTGAGTTTTCTGTTATGCTAATCCGATTCTTATGCGACCTTAACCGAGCCCTTTTTGGGGAAGCAAATGAATTCTTTCTGAAAATTCGCTTGAATACACTTACGGTTTATCTCGGCGTGAGGAGAGTGGCTGCTCTCCGAGTTTATTATGCAAATGAGACCATTTGACAGATTGCACGCAACCCTTCATAATCACTGTTCACGGACGACTGGCTGCGGCACGAGCCGTTTCGCATACGGAGCTTCTGGGCTCTTTTAACTACATATGTTCCCAAAAACACTTTCATGGCGTTATCCAAACATTATGGGTCAACTGCTTTTATTGGTCCTGGAACAACTATCATTAAACCAACCAACAATAAACCAATCTTTATTGTGGGTGTTTGTTAGCCTACTATTTCAAACGTATTATCTTTCATAACTTACAAATTATTTCAAACCTGCCATCTTGTGTGCCAATGGTAGGCTATACCCAGCTAACGGAAACGAAGAACGTTAGCTAACGTTGTTTAAATGATCAAATAGAATGTTCCCTTAACGTTTGCATATATATTTAAATAAAAACGTTCAGAGAACATTCAGAAATAACGTGTACATCATTCAAATGTCTCAAAAGCGTCGCGATTTAAGCTCTACTTTTTCTCAGGTAAAATCTAGTTTCTACCGCGCATGTGCTTCAGTCTAACCTTAATTTGTTATTCGAGGATATTTAGTGTTATAAGCTAATTGTGTGTTCATTTTGCTCTTTGCAGGTTTTAGAGTTAGAAACAAAGCTAAACAATTAATGTGCGTTTTATAATTGCTCGTTGTGGTGATTAAGTGTTTTTCTCTGTTTTGTGCCCTCAGTTAGCCTATTGTATTGTGTTGTGTTGTGCTTCACTGTGTGCTATGATGCTAAAGTGAAAAAGTAAGATTAGGGATTTTGTGAAGTCATTTACGTGTCAAATGTTTTAATTTTACTCACGGCGATGAATAAACCATTTCTGCTCGCTCGCTCTCTCTCTCTCTCTCTCTCTCTCTCTCTCTCTCTCTCTCTCTCTCTCTCTGGGGATTTTATCATTCTGGTTTTATTCACTAGCTTGACACTGTGCTGCCCTCTTGTGACAGTCACTGGAAGCGATCTAAGCCCAGGATCTTTCAGGTCCATATAGGGACATGTTGGATACTGAAGATGCTCTTTATAATAAATATGAAATATGAAATATGACATAATAACAATCATGTGACTTGAGACGATCTCAGGCTGCTAATGGATTCTGTGGAAATGTCAGAAACAGAATCTTACTGTAACAAATAAGGTTTTTCCCTATTTAGCTTCTTGCTTTCTGAGTTCTAGTCCAACTGTATATAATATTGCACAGGTTTTACAGAAGCTACCGTGGATTAAGAGGATTGAGTATATGGTGGTATTATGTGATATAATTGCATGACAACTGACAAATAATATTGTTTTATTCTCATTATTATATAATTATATTACGCCTTACCACCTATCCTGTGTGTTTCCCTGCTTTCGCCCCAAGGCATGCTGGGATAGACTCCTCCTGCACTCCACCCTACAGAAACTGAAGCCAATGTAGAAGATGAATGGATATTGTCACTTACATAGCCTACTAGTATGCACATGTGAATCAATAGAGCAGTCAAAAACTACCTCATAACTTAAGTTTGCAAGGTTCTTGAACAAACGTTCTTCTAGTAACAATAACGTTCGTAATGAGTTAGGCCTACCTGGTCTTAAATGATCTTTTTTTATACTTCGTTCATATAACGTTTTAAGTTGGTTTAATGTTCTTTTTTTATGTTACTGCTTGTTTCAGAACGTTCACACAGAACATTCCAAAGTAACATTCTATAATGTTTACAAAATGGTCAAACGGAATGTTCTCTTAACGTTCGCATAACAAACAAAAACGTTTTGAACGTTCAGAGAACATTAGCAAAAGGTTCTCAGCTGGGGCAGCCGCTATACCATAGAATTTACATGATATTTCCAAGAATACCATGATTATGTTCACATAGGCTATGGTATTTTCGCAGTAGGGCTAGAGAATATGGTAGGCCTACTACCATGGTATATTTCCAAAAAGGAAAATTGATCGTAATGCCATGATCGTAAGCGGTAAGAGGAGGATTCCTTGTAAAGAAAGGGGAAACAAACTGTTTGCAGATTGAGCTTCCTGCTAAACATGATAAGAAGTTCCTCTGACGTGTTTTGAGGAGCTCAGATCTTCACACACACTCCAATAGTGTGTTTTTGGAAGCATTTCCTCCAGCAGTTCGGGGGTCAGAATTCATCAGAAGCCTTATTTGGTAGATCATATTCTGGCTCGTCGGAGTTTATTGCTAGAGGCTCTGCGCTGATTGATGAATAATCACTTAAACATGTCTGGGAATGTTTGTGCAATAATTACCGATCATCAGTGCCAGTTTTGTGGTTATACGAATGTTTTCTTTGTCCTTGTTCGTATGGAGAAATATTTTGATCTACATCTAGGTTTACAGCGTGAGCGCGATTTAAACGTGAGCGCGGATGGATGCGACCGACGCATGCGCAGTACAACTTGCACTCAAATCGTATGCGAGACAGAACGGAACGCGGAATTGCGATGTATATTTTGGTCTTCACATCGTTGGAGCGATATGTAAACAGTCCAACCGCATTTTGTGTGTTTTTAAGAGAGGGTTTATCTGAAGTTGATGATGATAATAAAACAGACCGGCATTTACAAATAACTTGAATTATGGCGTCCCTGTGAGCGGTTGTACATAAAATTGATGAATATTTCATATAATGCGAATAATAATAGGCTACCTACAATAATATAGGCTAGTCAGTGCTTGTAGTGGGGGAAAAAAGGTGCCGGTACTCTCTTGCATTGGTAAGTAATCATGACATTTGAGATTTCTACAGTGAAAAACAAAACTTGGGAGATTTTATTGATATTTATTAACAACATAAATGTATTTAATATGGGTGCGGAAAAAAAAAACCGCACCGCATACGCATTGCAAACGGAGTGAAATGGGCGTGACACTGACGCTTTTTTTGTCAGTGGTAGAGTACCGGCTACATGCGAGAAGTAGCGGTACGCAAGAAAAAGTGCAGGTACGCTTTGGAGTAAAATGCAGAAGTGCCGGTACTGCGTACCGGTGAGTACCGCCCCACTTCGAGCACTGAATATAGTCCAATACCCCTTTGTAACACTTTAAATGGTGAAAATGTGTAAGTTTGGCATCATAAGTATATTCAACAAATTATAGCCTAAATGTAATGTTTAAATACTGAAACATGTATATTAGGAAGGCCAATATTTGTTTTATTGCTGAATATTAATGTAGACCTTTTCATGTAGACTGAGCTCATAAAACTGCATGTAGGCTATAATAAAAGTTTCAGATGAATTATAACACTAAGACAGTGTTTTAAAACGTTCGGTCAGTTTCCCAGATATCCATCATGTTGATTTGGATGTTGTTATTGTGATCCGTCTGGAATCGAGCCGTGTGATTCTTCCCGTAGGAGTTCAAATAAAGGGCGCCTGTAACTCTGGGTTAAATGATGAGAGAGCTGCTCTTAAAGGCACCTGATGCTTAACGCTGTTCTCTCCTGGAGCCTTGTGTGTGTGTGGGGGGGGGGGGGGGGGGGGGGGGGGGGGGGGGGGTATGTGTGTGTGTGTGTGGGGTGTGTGTGGGTGTGTGTGACCTTGATCTGTACCCGTGTGCCAGGGTGCCGGTGTGGGCATCAGGTGTTGGCATCTGCGCTGCAGGTGCCCGTGCCCAATTAAAGGGGCGGCTTGACAAGCTGCCCGGTGGGCATGGCAGCAGGCCTTTAATTTAATTACATGGAAATGCACTGATTCAGGGTGAAATGAAGCAGAACGTGTCTGTTTGTTAGCCGCAGATGACTGCCACTTGACTGACAGAGCGCTAGGATTCAGGTGTGCTGGCTGATGTTGTTTTCTGGGGCTTATTAACACGGGTTCACTGCGCTGGAGGACCTGCCTGATAAAGAAAGAAATAGCTGAATTTAAGTCACATTATTTATATAGCACTTTTTTTACAATACAGATTGATTCAAAGCAGCTTCATAGAGATAACAGGAAAATAATGCAACAGAGTTAGTATCTAGAAGAAAATAGCGTCACAGTCCAGCTCAAGTAAGTTCAGTGATGGTTCATTTTTGTTGTAAAAAAGTTATTTAGTTCATATAGCCACTGAAAACCTATACCAGCAGTTCAGTTCTCATATAATGGATGTAAATTAATTTACTTGTGAAGACTTAAGGCCCGTTCACTCCAAGGATGATGTATTTCAGCATTTTAGCAAATCGAGTGCCGTCATCCAGAAGTCAATGGGTTCTTTGGCCTGAAATAAGGTCAGTGGTGAACACACACTCAAGATGTTTTCTCGGTGTATTCTAAAACATTAGTAATATCCCCTACTAGCTTTTTACTTCTGCCGCTTGAATTTACGAAATTCATTAAAAACAGATGATCATGTTGGGCAAAAGGTGTAAGAGTCATGAACTTTTGTTGATCAGCTTATTTTCAGCAATAAACCAAAAGTGTTACCAAATCATTTTGGGGTTGAGTATCCCTTCATGGTCTCCTTTGGGGTACCAAATTTAAAGTCATCATGAAATAAAAAAAATAATAATTTTATTATGGAATCTTGCAGTGTTTATTATAAATGATTAATCAGTGAACATCATTATTGTTTTAAATGCATGTTCCTGGTAATCTTGAATCAGAATAAGTTGCAGCATCTCTTCTCTTCTCTGATGACGAGGGCGGGGCTTTAACCTGTCACTCACACGAGATCCACCAATAGCAAACCACAACGATCCAATCAATTCCCCAGAGACAAAATCAAGCCCCGCCCACATTTGTTCTTGTATCAGAAGCGTTTAACTCGTATACGTCACAATAGGGAAGAAAAGACTAACGCAACTTCCGTTTGATGGCGACTTTAAAGGTGCTCTAAGCGATGTTGGGTGACGTCACTTCTTGTTGACGTTCGAAGTATTGTCAAACAAAACGGACGCTAGCTCGACCCTCCCTCCTCCTCATCCCCCCCCCCCTTCCGTGCTTCCTGAAACAGGCTTTTCCGATGAAAATTCGGGACTTTGCACGTTCCTTCTCCTTTTCCCTCTTCTTTGCTATTTGTTCATTGGAACGTCGTCTCTTTTGTCGAGTGTCGGCCATATGCCCATGTCAAAATTCAAGAGAATATAATTCTGACGTTAGCTGTTGTCGTTGTCTAGGACATCTCTCCTCTAGCTAGCTTCCCTCTTCATGCTTCTCTCTCCTCCACTCCCCACACCCCCCTTCATGTGCTTGCGCACTAACCCCCCACCCCCAAATCATTCTTGTCGGTTATTGGATGGAACACTGTTTGTTATGTTTCGTGGTCCAGGCTGGGCCAGTTTGTTTTTGTTGCCGTTTGTGGAGCCTGGGCTGTCTACAGCGACCGCGTTTTTTTACAGTGTGTTCAGGGGACAGGCAGCTAGCGGATAGTGAGGAGATGTTTGCTGTATGTGACAAAAAATGTTTCAGCCTAAAAAAGGTGTGACGTCGCTTAGAGCACCTTTAATGAATTACGAGTTCTACGCTCCTAAAACTAGATTGCAGTTGCATTATTTTAAGTGTTCTTTGTGAGCATGTTTGTAAACGTCCAGTGAAATCACCAATATCGCTAGTTTAATGTCGCTAGTCCAAAAATAAGAAACTGTTTAGAAGCAGCATATGTAACTTGGAGGATAATCAAAGTGTATGACGCATGCATCATACCGCCCTTCCCTGGAGACACTCAAATGCCGTTTGCAGTTCACATTCACCCCTCTGAGAGATAGTTCAGATGAGTTATAAAACTGCTTTTAACTTGGCCGAGAGTCAGCGTCTGCAAATAACCGTTGACGTGCCATAAAAGTCTGCAGCATGAAGTAAATCAGGTCATAAGTTCAGCTGTGTGTGTTTGGGTTATAGAGTCTCATTCGCTCATATGGTTTGTGTTATTCATGAGGGGGGTAATCGGCTAAACCTGTCAGGCCTCGTGAAGACATCTGAATTCAGTGATGCCGAGAAGAGCGTTAATAATCAAACTTATATTATAAGTTTGTTTACAATCCGAAACTATGCAGAGAATGTTTTTCTTGCTAATTGCGTAGGCTTGCATAACGGCAGATGTTTAGCACTGATTGCAAATGTTTATTGTTGCATGTCGAATGACCCAGCTAACAGAAATATGTTATGAAAACATTAATTCTGAATGTTCTCTGTCTCTTGGTTATTTGAACTTTAAGGTAACATTCCATTTTATTCCTCAAATTCCTTTTATTCCTTATTGGAACTTTCAAATCTTCTCTGAACACTCTAAAACAAGCAGTAACATTTAAAAAATGTTCCATAATGTATAGAGAATGTTTTTTTTGTGTGTGTGTGCTAACGTTTTTAGAACATTATTAAACACCAGATAACTTTGAATGAAAGTTCTGTTAACGTTACCGAAAGAACATTTGTCAGAACGTTAGCTAAAGTTCTGAGAACGTTCCCTGTTTTGCAGGGAATCAACGATGTGTCATTACTTAAAAAACACTGATTGTTCCATAGATGAATAAAAATAGATAAAAATAAAAAAGCAGCTAATTGCACCGTAACACATGCTGATTTTTAGCATGCTATGCTACTCTAATTCCATGGCTCAGTTGTGTCCTCTGAAGGTCCAGGCCGGAGATCTTATCAGCTCTGTCTATGGTTATAAATCCTGAGGTGGCTTTTAGCTTCACCCCTCAGAACTATCTGATCTAGCACTAATACTTTGCAGAAGAACAGACCCTTTGAAGACAAGGTAAGTAGCCTACCAGAGTAAAAAAAGCTGTAGAAGTTTGTAGACTTGAAAGATCTATGGGAGTTTGATTGTCAGGCAATTTGACCAATCATAATCCGTCATTTTTGTCCGACAAAGCAGTCAGGAGTTAGTAGATTAATGTTGCAGAATTTGAATTTGAAAAACGGAGTGTACTGACATCTTTCCGCGGTTGAAACAACACTCCTTCTTATGTTAATTCATGTTTATTTGATGCTATAAATTAACTAGGCCTATAAGGAAGAGATGATCGGTTCACAAGCACCTTTAACTCTAAAGGCTCTAGTCTACAGCGATCTCTCAGACATATTAAAGAGCCACAAAAAGGTATTTTTAATTTAAATTTCTTTAAAAAAATTACCAAATTTGAAAGTTGAGCCTTTGTTACATATCAAAAGTAACCTGGTCTGTCCGCGTGTTGTGCACTGTCCTCTCTGCTCCGCGATGTATTTTTCACTGCGTGAGAACATGGTGTGGTGTGAGAGAGGCGTGGCTTGTCGGACATCGCAACAGTAACTAAAGGGGGCGGGTCTTTGCGAACGGTCAATTGCGACTTTTTATATTACAATTCTGACTTTTTTCCTCACAATTGTGTTTACATCTCACAATTCTGAGAATTATCTTATCTCAGAATTGTGTGATATAAAATCGCAACTGTGAGTTATATAGCCTAGTAGTCAGAATATAGAGACTCGCTATTGTGAGAAATTATCTTTTTTTAAATTAACTTTTTTTTTCCTCAGAATTGTGTGTTTATATCTCGCAATTATGACTTTATAACACGCAATTCTGTGAAAAGAAGTCCGAATTGCGAGTTTATTTCTCGCAATTGTGAGTTTATATCTCGCAATTCTGAGAGATCAGATTTGCGAGGTGTAAACTTGCAATTGTGAGGGAAAAAAGTCACAATATCTTCCTTAAATATTTTGCTAAGCACAGGGTGAGATTTTGGCTAGATTTTTAGACAACATTATAAGGTTTATGTTGTTGACTAACTTACAGTGCTTGGCTTGCGTGTGTTTTCTCGTTAATGCTTATTAACCCTCTGGGCTTCTTCGCCCGAAAACGGGCGAAAACTTGAACGTTTCGAATTGTTTAATTTTTTTGCTTCATCGGATGGGGGTGAAACTTGGTGACTTTTGTTTTATTACCTATATGAACACACAAAAAAATCAAGGAGATGATTCTGATATGTTAAAGGGTCGTAAAAAAAAAAGTCACACTTAGCTTCCTCCCGCCCGAAAACGGGCGACATAGGAAATGAATGGGAAATACGAAAAAATAGGAAAACTCAGAGAAACTTTTGGTGGTACAAGCTATAGATCAGCCACTGTGCTGAAAAAAAGTGTACAGCAATGAAGGGGTGACACTCTAGAACATCAAGAGTGCAAATAAGACACCCTCCCCCACACACACACACACCCACACACACAAACACACACACACAGAGAGAGAGAGAAATGAACTGGTAAGACTGAAACAGCAAATTTTGCCCCAAACTATATAAAAATTATATAATCATAATAACTCCAAAACTATAGCAAGGAGAGTCAAAAGGTAGGTATCGTTTGAAAGAACTCTTTTGAAATTTTTTGAAAATATAATTACATTACATTTGGACATTGTCCTGCCAAGAAACAGCGGATAAAACACAATATATATATATAATTTTTATTATGATTTTGCATATCTTTCTTATTTGTCATGGAATAACTCAGGAAGGAAATAAGGTAGGAGGAAAATTCTTTTTTAGTGAAGTCCCCCTACATGTTAGCTGCATCTGGATAAAAAAAAAAAAAAAAAAATTGGATAAAGGAATCAAAAGTTACAGCATTTGGAAAAGAGACAGCCTTTTTGTACAGTCTTTGACACCCCCTCATGGGCAATTTTTCTCCATGAAGAATATCTTGTCATAAAAGCAATAGATTATGTTAATTTTGGGCTCATTTTAATTGTAATAATATGCTGTAAAAAAATGAAGTGCCATTTTCAATTATCTGAGAATGTTTCATGAGCTGTATGATGTTTTTACACATTGCAGTACATTATTTTATAGATTATGAAAAAAAATAAATTCTATTTATCAGCAAATAACTCAGCAATACTTAAGAGTTTTTCAAAGTGGATACATTCACTGTAAAGGTCAGACTCTAAGCTTTCAAATGACATCAACTTTGTGTTAATCAAGGCAAGATTTTTTTAAAATATGGTAAAGAATATTTTCGCAGCTAGGTGGTGCCTGCTGGCGGTTCCATTCAGTGGTTGCTTAGTAATAATTTTTTTTCTTTTATAAAAAAAATATTTTTATTTGGGAATAAATCAAATAAATAAATAAAAAAGCTATAGGCCGCCTATAGGCGGTTATAGGACATGACACAAATTAATACATTTTGAAGCCACTAGATGGCGCTCTTCTCACTTGAAAAAAAATTTTTTTTAGGCCTGCACTCTATTTTGATATGAAATGTTGCATTTATTGAAAAATAAAATAAAATAAATAAAATAAAAATATATATATTAATTCTAATGGAAAAAATAGCTCATAAAAATTATATAATTAATGCAAAGTATCATAAAAAATTCACAAAATTCTAAATAATAATCAGAAAACATTATAGAACAAAAATATATTTGATTGGTTATCCTAGGAAAAAGTAAAGTAAAATTTCAAGGCTTCGCCCTTGAAGCTAAGTGTGACTATTTTACAAAGAAGCCCAGAGGGTTAAGATATTTCCTGATCTGTTTGTCTCAATCACAAGAACACTTCAGTAATTACTTTATCAGGTGCTTTAAAAAGCGCTTCCAACGTAGTGCATTATTGAAACATATGCGAAAGCATTTTCCTACAATCAATATCCATTCATGCAAAATTAAAGTCATAGCTGCAGTTACAGTTTATAGCCTACACCAAACAAACAGACGATTTGGCCATTAATTCATCCCATATTTTCGATCAATCTAAATTGTGTTGGTATTGAAAGCTAGGCTATATCTATGGAAGCCATTTCTATGCATTATATAAGAAAAAAAAGTTTCTGGTATCGATTTTAGTTGTAGAAGTTGCTGGCGGAGGTCCAAATACTCTTTCAGGATAATCCCGGCTCTTCCGGGAATAGTGGCGCTAAAGCGCGAGGAAGGAGGAACAGGATGGTGTGTTTCAACATCATCATCACAGTCGTGGGTGTATTTGAGCCGAAGAGCGGAGGAGTGTGAGTGTGTTTCAGGATGATGGAGGTGATGGAGGCAGAACTCGAGGATCTCTGGAGACTGAAGGAATTTGCGCCAGACTTTCGCGGGTTCTCAGGTAAACGTCACGTTTTGAATTCATTAATGTGTGTCTCGCTGTCGACTTTAATGGACGAGTTGAACAGCGCGTGAAGGAGTTATATGTTTATTTGGAAAAGGAAAATTTATTATTTTACAACAGAAATACATCCATGTTTTACTCGGTGTGGATGTACTTCTGTTGAAAAGAATCTAGGCTGTTTTTGGAAACTTGTCAACCACAACAACGTGAATGCCAAAATTGAATTGCATGTAAGTGGTACAAAGTTTAATGCTTAGTCGGCAGGTGCAAAACTTAACCCTTACGAAAATTAACCATGATTTTATTATAGTAAAAGTGTAACCACGTTTTTGGAGGATTGATTGCCATTTCTACAACCACAGTTAATGGTTATACTATGGTTAGTGTAGCAAAACCAAATATGTTTAAATACAGTAACCATCGTTTTTCTGTTTGTTTTATTTGTAGTAATAAATAATAGTAATTGTAAGTCATTTTCGTAAGGGAACTAAAAGTAACGTTATATATAATGTGAATTCCTTTTTATCTATATTTATATCTATGTCATGTTATAAATGGGTCGTATTAGTGGAAGATTTTGTATGTGTAAAAAACAAAAATGATTATTTTAATCTTGAGTTTGAACTAGGCTACTATTATGCCTGGGTGAGAAAATTAACATAAACATTTTTTTTTTACTTTTTTTTTCTTATTTTTAAATCTGTTATCTAACATTTGATGCATGTCATAATATTCGGTTTCTAGTTGTTCCTTGTCCTTGTTGCAGACCCCAGAAAACATATCACTTATTTAAAGAAAAACTCATCTTTGATCACCAAAAGTACATATTTAAATGTTTTTTTTGTTTGTTTTTTTTAATTCTTCATGCCTTAAAATAGCTTGAATGTAACTCCACACCCTTGTCTCATTTAGTATACGCAGTTTTTATTTAGTATATGCAGAGATCCACTGGTTGACGATCACACGTTCATCTGACAAGGTAGTTTGTGACGTCAGAAACACCAGCGATTTCAAAGCGTGTTTTTGAGACTGTCTTTGGTTCACTGCAGTTTTAAGGAGGAAATACTCAGCAATGCTGTCGACTTATGAATTTACACATGGTTTGTCTTAAAGCATATTAAAAACACCACATAGACACATAAACAACATTAAAAACATGATTTTCACCACAGGGGGACTTGTTAGTTCTTAAAAACAAGTGTTGTTGCAATAACCTTTAATCTCTAGCGTGTATATGATAATGAATCATATAATGGTGTGATTATACAACACAACAACATAATCATATTTGATAAATAATGTTTTTGTTGATGTTTCACCCATTTCAGCTTCACACTGAAATCCTTAAAGATGTGAATGCATACGCATGGAAACGAATCCCGGATTTCCCAGCCCACTCTCTGGCGCTGACATCCGCTAAGCTTATTTCTGGGCCTCATTTTATCGAATTCGATTACAAGCGCGTCGTGGAAAGGTCTCTGTTTGGCTAATGGAGTTTGTTTTGGAATTACACTGCTAAGAGAGACACATAAACAACACCATCACCAGCCTCAGGTTTCTGTCTACTGTATCCTCATTAGCAGCGATTACAGGAACCCACGAGTGGAGACGGCATCCTCAGTCCCCGAATGTATTCCCATGTTTAGCCTTTTGCCTGATAATAAATAATGGCTGAGGTAACAGCACTTACGGTATTGATCTGAAGGGTTTTGTGGATGAAGCCACTCATGTTTAATGGCCAAAGTGGAGAAGAGCTACTTCACATTCCTTAGGGAAACACCGGAGACGGATTTATGTGTCGTTAAATAAGGGTGAGGCTCATTCTATAGACATTCATGAGATCCTGGTGTTTTCATGTAGATCCACAAAACTTCTACAAGCTTTAGGGCTGAATACAAGTTCAGTTCTTCATTATTGGGAGGGTTTGTTTTTAGCATGAATTAACATTAACATTAAAGTGAGTTCAAATGGTTAAGGGATTATATTGAAAAAAAAAAAATAATAATCTTAATCATGTTAAAATCACTGTAACTCGTGGCCTCATTTGATAATGATACTCACTTAATAATGTAAGTAACCCAACTATGGGGTGATATATAGGGTTAAAAGTAGCCCAACAGTTGAGTTACATTGACTTTATTTTAATAAATAAAATACACTTTGTTTTCAGTACAGATTGTTTATTTGTATGAAACAATAACTATGTTTCAACAAATATATTTTTAAATATAATTTTAAGTAACCCAACATTGTGACCCAATATGTGTAACCCAATGGTTGGGTTAAAAACAAATAACAAAATGTTTTTTTACTGTGTACTAATAAGAGACTATGGTTCAGTAGATGCATTTATTAATATTAATGATAAAAGAATAAAGAATTATTTCGCACAGTAATATAGTTCATGTTGGCTATTTATGCTTGTCAAGCAACATAGCAACTTGGCTCATTAACATATAATGCTCATTAATATATAATATATAACACATATATAACGCATCTTATCCGGTCAGAAGTTAGAATCCACTATATGCATGTATATTAAATGTATAAATAATGAGTGGCTGTGTATTAAAATCACTGTTAACCCTAAATATCTGAATGCTTTCATAAACCAGTGGCAAAAGCTATATAATATATGAATAAATAATTACATTATTTAATAGATAAGGTTCATTATATAGAATGTTTTTATAATAATAACTGGGAACAGTTAGAGGAAAAGATATTAATAGATGGAAAATTTTGTGAACCAAATGTGCCGTTGGCTTGTCTGAAAGTTTTAAATTACTTAAAGGCACATTGCTAGCATGAATTAGCATGTTGTTAGCATGGTTTAACTAGTTTCTAGCATTTTGCTAATATGATTTTACATTTTGCTAGCATGGTTTGGCATGTTGTTAACATGTTGTTAGCATGATATACCACATTGTTAAGATAAGCATGTTGCTATTATAATTTATTATGTTTTAACAGGTTACTTACTAGTATGATTTAACACATTGTTAGCATATTTAACATGTTGTTAACATGATAAGTATGTTGCTAGTATGATTTTACATGTTAACATGTTTTAACAGGTTACCAGCATGATTTAACACGATTAGCATGTTGCTAGCATGAAGCAAATCATTTTGCTAGCATGATTTAACACATTGTTTACATGATAAGCATGTTGCTAGCATGATTTGTTTGTTTATTGTTGTTATGATCTTACATATTTGAAAGGAACCGTAACAATAAAATAAATTTATTTATCTGACTCGTCAGATATTTGACGTTTCCTGCTGACGTCCATTTCGTCCATCATAGTCCATGTTTTAGTCTCTGTGTGCGGTTGAACGGCTGCTTGGAATAAACTGTCCTGTACTATTACACAAGTTTTGGGAAAACAACACGTAGAGATGTGACTAGTTTTTCCCGTTTGCTAGCAAAACAATGTTCCAAACATCATGTGGTGTACATTAGTACACAATCCTGGCAAATACAGTGCTTAGCCATGTTTACTAAAGGGTTAGTTCAACAGAAAAGAAAGTTCTGTCATCGTTTACTGGCCCCCATGTTGCTACAAACCCATAAGACTTTCATTCATCTTTGGAACACAAATGAAGATCTTTTTAAGAGATTTCTGTCCATCCACAAGTCTGTTCACCCAAAACTTGCATAAAGAGATCATAAATGAACAGATTTAATTTAAGTAAGGTTAATTTCGGTTAATTTAGTTATTCACAAATAAACTTGATTAACGAACATACATAGAGCGCTCAAATTTGGTAGTGGAAGCTCAACACGCAAGAAGCAATGACTTTTGAATAAAATTTGGACATGCTACATCCGCTGTTGTCACTGTCATGTGACCTACGGCGTCAATTTACCTATCGGTAAGCCCCGCCCCCCCCTTAGTTACTGTTGCGAACTCGGACAAACAAATGGAGTTGCTAACTGTCATTCAATGTAAAAAACCTTGTCCCAAGATGTTTTTGATACATTTTGGACAGAAGGATGTGTGCTAATGCTAACACTTTAATGCTAACACTTGTCGAGGAGCATTAAAGTTGGACTTGCATATGCCATGGAGGGATATATAAAATTTTTAATAAATTTGGTGGGTAACAAGATTAATTTGGAAGCGAGGGTTTACAGATGTTTTTAATTCACGCGAGTGACGCGGAAAACAAGAAACATCCTGCGAGTAATCCGATGCGAATATTCGCTTCGCTTTTGGTGTGCACACACCATTATGGGTTTGGTCCGACATGAGGGTGAGTAATTTTAATTTTTTTTGGATGAACTAACCCTTTAAGCGTTGTCTTTTTGTCCACAGGATGAAATAAACCCCCTGGATAAGAGAACTCATCAGCTGCCACCATGGATTCATTGTTGCTCTCTGCCGACGAAACGGTCGCGCAAAGCAAAGCGACTCCACTTTGCTTCTCTATCAACAACTCTACTTTCAAACCCAACCACACCATCGTCTCCTCGTACTTCTCGGCGGTCTTCAGCGGACTCGGATTGAGCTCCAACCTCTTCGCCCTGGTGGTCCTGGCCAAGACTTTCCAGCACACCAAGAGCCGCTCACGTTCCTCGTTCCTGCTCTTCCTCGGCGGCCTGGTGTTCACCGACTTCATGGGACTGTTGGTCACCGGGTCCATCGTGGTGTCCTTCCACATTACGCACTTTAACTGGCGCCAACTGGACCCTCACTGCCACTTTTGCAACTTCATGGGCATGTCAATGGTCTTCTACGGGCTTTGCCCGCTTCTTCTCGGCGCCGCTATGGCTGTGGAGCGTTTCATCGGCATCAACCGACCCTTCTCACGTTCCACCGCCATGACCAACTCGAGAGCGTGCTCAACTGTGGCCATTGTGTGGGTCACAGCCGGTTGCATTAGCCTGTTGCCGTTGGCGGGGTTGGGAAACTACCACCTCCAGGTGCCTGGCTCCTGGTGCTTCCTCAACATCAGCTCCAAACCTCTAGACATGACCTTCAGCTTGATCTTCTCGCTCGTCGGCCTGCTGTCGCTGGCTGTGTCGTTCCTGCTCAACACGGTGAGCGTGATCACCCTCCTGAGGGTGTGTTGCGGACAGGACAGCAGGCAACGGAGACGAGACTATGAAGTGGAGATGATGGTGCAGCTCATCTTGATCATGGCCATCGCCTCCATCTGCTGGTGCCCTTTTCTGGTGAGTTCCTCTATACCAAGACCGAATTGACCAGCTGTTCCCGAAATCCGGTCAATTTTAATATTGAGCTCACTTTTTTGTAAATTTGGAGTGCTGTCAATACAGAGAAGAATGACACAAATCGGTGTTGCCTACACCGTGTTATCCTCTTTTTAAAATTTGCACCCTGTTGACTTCAATGGGGCAAGTTTTAAACCTGCTTTTAGCCTCTTAACATCCTTGATGTGTCATTACAAGTGCCCAGCCAATGTGAGTGATTCCTTCAGAGAGACCACGGTGAATCTGACTGCAGTAGATGTGAAAGATATGGATAAAAATGATGTTTATTCAGCCAGCGCACATACCTGTATTTACATCCTGTTTTCGGTCGAAGTCCACAGTAGTCGATTGTCGAGTTCACGCGAATAGGTTTAGTTACCTATGATCACGCGCGTGAACTCGACAATTGATTACTGTGGACTTCGACCGAAAACAGGATGTAAATACAGGTATGTGCGCTGGCTGAATAAACATCATTTTTATCCATATCTTTCACATCTACTGCAGTCAGATTCACCCGTGTTCACTCTGAAGGAATCACTCACATGGCTGGGCACTTGTAATGAAGTCATTGAAGTCATCATCCCATTGAAGTCAACAGGGTGCAAATTTTAAAAAGAGGATAACATGGTGTAGGCAACACCGATTTTTGTCATTGGTCTCTGTACTGACAGCACTCCAAATTTACAAAAAAATGAGCTCAATGTTAAAATTGACCGGAGTTCTCCTTTAAAGATAGGTTCCAAAAGTTTTTTGGTTTTTTTTTTTTTTCACAGCGATGCCATTTTTGGTTCCCCAAAGTTCTTAAAAGAACCATTTTTTCCTTCACTCTTAAAAATAAATGTTCTTTATTGGCATCTGTGATTCCATTTAGAACATTTAAGTTCCATCATGGAACCTTTCCATTGCACTTCAGTGGGAAAAGGTTCATTAGAATGCCTTAGAAGAACCAATTTTGGTTCCCCAAAGAACCTTTCAGTAAGCAGGTCTTTATAAAAGGGTTATTTTTTCTTAGGGCGAAGAACATTTAAAAAAATCTAAAGAACCTTTTTTAAACTTTTTTCACATTTTGTGCAATGAAAATGTTCCAAAGTTCTTTGTGAAACCATCCATGCTCCAAGTGAGATGCCTAGGTTAGTAAGCGAACAAGAAGGAATCTCATAGAGGAATATTATGGCTTCAGTACAAGTACAAGTTGATAAAGCATTTAACATAATGTTGATTACCTAATGAACTTCCACTTTCCCTCCCCTGGAAGTGAATGGGGCCAATCCAAACACATCAAAATACTCACTGTTTCAATAGTATAGTTACAAGATATAAACATGCCATCATGATTTTAGCGTGTAAAAAAATCCAATCATGTCCAATTTTACAACTTTGTTGCAATTACAATGCAATGCCATAAACTCTAAAATTACTTCAAAAATAAGGATTTAAGCAGCTTTACAGCTCACATAAAACAATTTTGAACAGAGAAAATACAGTTATGAACTTAAATCTCTGCTTTCTAAATCCTCTTAAAATTGGCATTATTGGTAATCAATTTGCCACAAATGCAGTTGGTTGAGCTCAACTTGTTCTGCAATTTCTTCCGTGCTGCTCAGTTGATCCCAGTAGTTTGACGTTGGTATGGAATTGGAAGTCATTTAAAGCTATCGATGGTAAATACTTCCAAAAATATGGAATTGGAAGTATTTACCATTGATAGCTTTAAATGACTCGTCCACCATCTTGAATGTGTTTTTCATTTAGCTCAGCGCAGTGCATTCTGGGATAAGTGTGTCCTTCACCGGAAAGCTTCTGCATTACTGTTTGGCCCAAGAAAAGTATCTTAGGAACATAATTATGCTGCCTACCTTTTACAAAAGCCTTATAATAACGTTTACTATGTTTGGAACGGCCTCAAGTTGCTAAAAAAGGCAAAAAGTTGCCTTGAACGTCAATCTGATTTCAACTACACAGATCCATGCTGTTCTTATCTGACTTCAAACGATCTGTTTACTCGTCATGCTGTTCTGTAAATCCAACCCGTTTTAGATCCAGATGTCGGTGGCATCTGGTACTTGCTTGCTCTGTGACATTATGAGAACTGCTTCTCGTAATCGTCCGAATCCGTTTCAGTCGTCCCGCTTATCGTTAAGTATTTGTTTGTTTATCTAAATGTAGAGCAGAAATACTGCCGTGCATTACTGAGGCCGTACAGTAGGAAAACAATAAGAGTAAAACAAAAAATAAAACAATATACAATCAAAAAATGTAAAAGCCCACAATAAAACCCAGTCAACTAAAAGCTTGTTTAAATAACAGTGTCTTGAGTTGCCTTTTTAAAAGTCAGATGTTTTACTTTTCAGTTCATTCAGAGGTTCTCCGCACAGTAAACTCTTCCATGTTTTCCATGTTTTGTGAGTTGAGGAACATTTAGTTTAGTTGTGTGAGAACAGCTGATAAGACTAATGGGGGGAAACGCCATTTCCTGTTGAGGAGAAGAACAGGAAGTCCTCACCAACAAACACACACTCATTTTATTTTGAACAAAACTAATTCACGTTAGCCAATCGTGTGCTACATTAACTCTGAGTAGAGTGTAAGTAGACTGTTGAGTTGAAATGCACTTGCAAAGTGTCTGTTGGGGAGCATCAAAATAAAGTGATAGCAGATATTGAAGGATTAGTTCAAAATTTCCTGATCATTTACTCCCCCCACGTCATCCAAGATATTCATGTCTTTCTTTCTTCAGTGGAAAAGAAATTAAGGTTTTTGAGGAAAACATTCCAGGATATTTCTCCATATAGTGACTTCAATGGGGTCCAACGGGTTGAAGGTCCAGATGTGAGTTTCAGTGCAGCTTCAAAGTCTCGACACGATCCAGCCGAGGAATAAGAGTCATATCTAGACAAATAAATGTTTGGGGTTTTTTTTAAAATAACTGATGGTTTGTCTAGATAAGACTCTTGGGCTTGAAAGGTTAAGATGCTCACTCTCTGGTTCACTTAAATCCTTTTACAAGACCCGGGATCCCTTCTTAAAATACATTAAGGGTTTACCTTGTGCACCGTCAAATGGCAATTATTTTATTGCTTCTTTTGGAAGGTTGATAGTTGACAGGAGTACAACATTACGATAAAAACAGGGTTACATGATCTCACGTTTTGATCATGGAATAAAATACAGTACAAGACAAAACACAAAGTGCTTATCTATTCATTTTGAGACCTTACTGTAATATGTGTCCAGACCCCTCCTCTCTAACATCATTTACTCGGTTAAGCATAGATTCATACGATATCAATTTCCACCATTGCACTGGCGCACTCTTTCAATTCTGGGACTTTTAGTGTCTTCCAGGGTAATACATACCATAATAACAGAAAATACACATTTTGAAACATGAGGTATTTGAGACTTTTGAGAGGATATTTAAAAAAAATAATAATAATTTTTGGACATTTGAGTTATTGGATTTGTTTTTTTGGGGGGGGGGGGGCATGTAAAGGATTAATAATGGACAGTGTTTTATGCTCTACTGTTTTTTTTACGTTGTCCTATTCTGTTCTGTCACTGAAAACCAAAAAAAGATTTGGAGTAAGAAGTGGCCTATAGTTAACCAGACGCCGCTGGAACTCTGTGATCTGAAATGGAACTTTGGGAATAAACACTTTGGAATTCCTGTGTTCTAGTGTGATGATGTCATGATGATGTCATGATGATGTGAGATGAACGGAACATGCTCTCAGGGTGTTCTCCTGTGACGCCTCTAACCTTGTTTCTCCCGGACAGATGTACATTTTGAAGACCGTCGTCGTGTCGCCCGTAGCCGTCGACCCCTATAGCGTTCTGTTCTACCTCCGCTTGGCCACCTGCAATCAGATATGCGACCCCTGGATTTACATCCTGTGTCAGGAGTCTAGACTGAGGCGAGTAAAGCAGCCCATGCCGTCACTGGGTAATTCAGATCGTGATCCGGATTCACACTCGCTCCTCACACATCAGATCGTGATCCGGATTCACACTCGCTCACGCATCAGATTGCTTTGAAGTGTGTGTGGCGCTGTGCTGTTCATCTGGGAATCACCGCTGGTTCTCTGAACGCCATCATCCACGCTAATCAGAGTTTCTGCCTAAATAGCATAGTTATGAGGATAACTTCATACCTTATGCATACAAAGGTATATATATGTTTATCAATATATATATAAATATGTATGTGTGGGTGTGTGTAGGTTTTTGTAATTTATTAAATAAATATATATTAAATATGTAATATAAATGTATGCCTTGATTTATATATATGTATAGAAGCAGTAATTATAGAAGCTATTTGGCAGAAACTACTCACCATAGTAAATGTGTCTTTCTGTCATGTTCCATCAAACGCACTGTGTGTGTGTATTTGTGTGTGTGATTGTGTGTGCATGTATTTGTGTGTGTGCATATGTTTGTGTGTGTGTGTGTGTGCGTGTGCGTGTGTGTGTGCATGTATTTGTGTGTGTGCATATGTTTGTGAGTATGTGTGTGTGTGTGTGTGCGTGTGTGTGTGTGTGTGTGTGTGTGCATGTATTTGTGTGTGTGCATATGTTTGTGAATATGTGTGTGTGTGTGTGTGTGTGTGTGTGTGTGTGTGTGTGTGTGTGTGTGTGTGTGTGTGTGTGTGTGTGCGCGTGTGTGTGTGTGTGTGCGTATTTGTGTGTGTGATTGTGTGTGCATATGTTTGTGAGTGAGTATGTGTGTGTGTGTGTGTGTGTGTGTGTGTGTGTGTGCGTATTTGTGTGTGCATGTGTTTGTGAGTGAGTATGTGTGTGTGTGTGTGTGTGTGTGTGTGTGTGTGTGTGTGTGCGTATTTGTGTGTGCATATGTTTGTGAGTGAGTATGTGTGTGTGTGTGTGTGTGTGTGTGTGTGTGTGTGTGCATATGTTTGTGAGTGAGTATGTGTGTGTGTGTGTGTGTGTGTGTGTGTGTGCATATGTTTGTGAGTGAGTATGTGTGTGTGTGTGTGTGTGTGTGTGTGTGTGTGCATATGTTTGTGAGTGAGTATGTGTGTGTGTGTGTGTCCATGTGTATTTTGTCGAGTGAACACTGCAAAGGTCAGTGATCTCGAACGGCTAAGCTCACTCCATCCCCGCTGTATTCGCTGCATCATTGCTAAGTGTTCATGTTAACCTCAAACACGTTTGGTATTTTGCTGGAATTTGGAAAAATCTCCAGAAAGGTCGTGTGAGAGCAACTGGTTTCATCCTTCACAGAGGCTTTAGGGTCCGAATGATAAATCCCAGCTGGCCTCACACACACACTCATCCAGCGTTTGTTCGTTTTGCTTCAGTTTTTCACAATATCATGATTAATCGTAACACTCGCATCAAATGAAGTTGTATTTATTATTTTTCATGACCCTTAAGCAAATTTCCCCACACATTCTACATTGATGTTTATTTGAACTCCTTTTATTTTAAGTGTGAAATATGTCCTGGATATTTTCCTGACAGATTTGGTGAAGATAAATGAAAAACAGGACCGATTATATTTAGTAATCGGCATGAAGCCAGTAACTGTGTTCCAGTAAACTGTTTATTCTGGTTATTCTCATTGCTCACTTTCATAAACATTTCAATATGACAAAGCCTGCAGTGTTTGCGTCATAATGACTGTGTTTATTTTATTAAAACCATCATCCTTCCCTCGCGGGTCAAAATGATCCGAAGCCCTAAAATTATACTTTTTTTTTCTTTCTGTCTTTTCTTGTCCAGAAAGCTTATTTTATTTCATTTTAATAATATTTTTTAAATACATTTTTTTTAAAGATTTTTTGTTTTATCTACCTTTAAATTACCAGATTTGATCAATAAATGATAAATAAATAGTAATTTAAGCACATTCCTCACATTCTTTCAACTTAAATTCAAAATAACTCATGCATAACTCTTTTAATTCAGCTCAAAATATCTTACATTGGGTGTCTTTGTCGACCTCTTGTGGAAAAACAATAATATAACATGATATTTCATGACTCTAGATGGCCTTATAGCTCTATATCGTCACCTTCCTAAAATAATTGCCCACGTAATTTTTTCAGGTTTCTCAGAAAACACAAAAAACTGAACCAATAATTGAGGTAGACTAGATTTTCGTTCTTCTTGATGCAGCTGCCATCTTGAAAAGCTTGTAAAATTGCCCAAGTCTCATTGTCTTTTCACTTAGGCAAAATAAAACAGCCAAAGTCACACTCTTGACGTCGGCCATTATCCTACAGGGGTAGAATTGCATTTTAGAAAAAATCATTTTTGTTTGGCAATTATTTTAGGAAGGTGACGTTATGGAGCAAATGAGCTGTTCCGCTGGGTCCTAAAGCCAGTTCTCCACAGTATGCATTCAGATAGCTACACACATAGACATTATAATAAAATACAAAATTGGTAAAGTTTGTTAGAATTTTGAGCATTTTTAGGTTTTTCTTTGTGTAATGAAGCATTCCTCGCATTCCTAAAGGGGTCAAATTGACCCGCGAGGAAAGGATTTGCTACTTTTTTTAACTAAAACCACAAAACTCCTTGAATCCAATACATTTTTTTAAAGTATTTGTGGTTCAAGTGCGACAAAAATCCTAGAGTCTTGAACCCCTCTGATTCCAGATTTTGATGAAGTTGCCCCAGCCGGTGCTTGTGACCTGACTGGAGTGTGTGTTTCTCACTGCTTGTGTTTGGCCTGGACAGGTGTTTATTGCGCAGACCGTGCTGTCGGGCGGCGAGCTCAAGGTGGCCCAGCTGCTTCTCTGGCTTCGGTTTGCGACGGGGAACCAGATCCTGGATCCCTGGGTCTACATCCTCTTCCGACGTGCCGTTCTGAAGCGGATCGCGCCCAACATGGACTGGTCCCGCGGGTCCATCATGAGCCTGTCCACGTCCATACGCAGACTCACGCGTGCCTCGCTGGGGGGAACAGGGGAGCGGTCGGAGAACACCCGGACAAATCCTGACAAACCCGGACGAGAGACGGCTTTCCCTGTGCAGAACATCCCTGCCTCGTCTTGCTCTCTTTAGCCATCTTCATCTACTTCTGTGATGATGATTAAACGTCTCATGGGAAGATCTAATATACACCAGTCAGAAGTTTTGGATCGGTATGTTTTTATAAAAGTCTCTTCTGCTCACCAAAGCTGCTTTTATTTTATTAAAAATACAAAAAAACACAGTAATATTGTTAAATATTATGACAATTTAAAATAAATGTTAATATATTTTAATATGTTATTTATTTTCAGCATCATTACTCCAGTCTTCAGTGTCACATGATCCTTCAGAAATCACTCTTATATTATGATTTGATGCTCAAAAAACATTTATGATTATTATCAATGTTGAAAACAGTTTTTTTACATTTTTATTTCAGGATTCTTTGATGAATAGAAAGTTCAGAAGAACAGCATTAATCTGAAATAGAAGCTTTTCTAACATTATAAATGTCTTTACTGTAACTTTTGATCAGTTTAACTCATCCTTGATGAATAAAAGTATTGATTTATTAAATAAAAATTCTTACTGACCCCAAACTTTTGAACTGTAGTGTTTAATGTTACAAAAGCTTCTATTTCAGATAAATGCTGTTCTTTTGAACTTTCTATTCATCAAAGAATCCTGAAATAAAAATGTAAAAAAAACTGTTTTCAACATTGATAATAATCATAAATGTTTCTTGAGCATCAAATCATCATATTAGAGTGAATTCTGAAGGATCATGTGACACTGAAGACTGGAGTAATGATGCTTTGATCACAGGAATAAATTACACTTTAAAATATATTCATGTAGAAAACAGTCATTTTAAATTCTAATAATATTTCACAATATTACTTCTTTTTTTTATCAAATAAATGAAGAGTTCAGATGCAAAAGCCTCTAAGTGCAATTTTCTTCTAGAATGATAATTTTTATCAAGCTTGTATATTTAAGTTCAGTAATTTCACTAAAATGGCAATGAAAATAACCTATTAATTGTCATTTAAGTGAAATTACTGAACTTAAATATACAAGTTTGATAAAAATGATCATTCTAGAAGAAAATTTCAGATGTCACTCAGAGGCTTTTGCATTGAACTCTTCAAATGCAGCCTTGAGCAGAAGAGACTTCTTTTAAACACATTAAAAATCTTACAGATGCAAAAAATGTGACTGGTAGTGTAAGGCCTTTTATCCTTTTGACCCTTTTTTTGATTTGCTGGCCAAGAAACACTTGGCGAACATGTTCAAGACGTGGTGAACTCGCATGCACTCGTGGAGGAATCCGTACAGTAGAAACTTTGGGAAAACTGCAGTTTTGGCTCGTTTCCTAGACGTATACACTCCCTTTTCCTTGCTGATAAGACGGAGGACCACACACTCGGCTAAAACACCTCCTAACTTTAACTTTTCTAGTCTTGACTTGGAACAGTCTTGTCTGTAATTTCTAGCACAGCGTCGGTTATTCTTGTGCGAGGAAACACAAGGTTAGCATCAAACGCTGTCAGAGTGAATTAACATGTTTTTTTGTATTTATATTGTATGTAAACCCAAACCTATTATTCAACCCTCTTTTGTTTGGATTGCTTTGGCCAATATTGTTCTCTCAAGTATTTGCATCTTTGGTAGAGATGATTTTTTTTGGCAAGTAATATCGCTGAGGCCTAGCGCACACTGAAGCTCATCCGCTAGCTAGAGCCGCGCGATTAATGGTTAAAACATCTCGATTCGAACACCTATGTGATCTTATTCCTAAATGACAACGATTTACATGCGTCTATTAAACCTTTGACAACATCACAGGGAACATTCAGATGTGTTTGATCCAGAGAGAGAGCAGTTGTCATGCATGAAACATTATTTCTGTCTTACAATAATTCAGATTAACACAGAAGAACTGGGATAAAAGTTTATAGTTCAGATATAAACACTGATGTCTACGGTAGCGATCAAAATAGAGAAAATCCTCTTTTGAAAGTAACTTTTCACTTTAAATAACGATTGTATAACGATTGTCTACATTAATCCGGATACATTTGAAAACGGCGTTTTCGTTTATAAACGCTCTCCGTCCACACTAGCGTTTTCAAGCGTTTTTGGACGTTTCAGTGTGGATGAGAAACTTTTGAAAAACGCCTGAAAACGCTAAAATCACCTTTACTGCGCATGTGTAAAACCCCACAAAAGCTCACTGATATGATTCAGATGGAAAAATAAATAATGAAGTTATCGCGCAATTCTTCTGACAGGATCATTTTATTTAGTAAAATATCTCACCATTCACTGATGCGTCCAGGTCGCACGCAGACACCATATGTTTGGTCTAAAACGCGACTGTTCTCATGTATTACCGCAGGACAGCAAATGTGAGTAAATTCTGTCATCTTTGCAGGACTGTGATATGAAGAGTGAGCAATATAGAATATTTTTAGCAACAGTGTGAAAGTGAATAGCACATAACAGGCACAATACTGGTATAAACATTAATATTGGTACAATATGCGTCACATGACTAAATTTACGTCATCGTTTTTAAATCCCTCCGGTTTCACAGTCCACACTACAACGCGAAAACGGCGTTTTCAAATGTATACGCTTTGGAGTGCGTTTTCAAAAAGCTTCGTTTTCATTAATAAAAACGCCGTCTCAGTGTGGAAGGCCAAAACGGAGAGAAAAAGATGCGTTTTCAAACGAAAACGTATTAGTGTGGACATGGCCTCAGTCGACCGGGAAGATTTTAAAACGAGCCGTTCATTAATAAACACGCAAAATCGCTGTGAAAATACAGACCGGAAGTCAAAAGACAACGAGCGCAGCGCTGAAAAGGGGCGGGGCTACATAAGGTCTATAGCAGTGGTTCCCAAACTTTTAACAGGCATGTACCCCCTGAGACATTATAGATCTTCCGGAGTACCCCCAACACCACCAATTGTTAACAACAAGTTTTTTTTTTTTTTTTATTAATATTTATTTTTATCAATTTTGTCGATAATAGTGAATAGAATCATGATACAAATCTCATCAAAAGTCAACATATGATACAAATAGGGCTGTGACGGTGGCAGTTTTTTACCACCGCGGTAGTAATGGACCCAAATACCAGCGGTGTTGCAGTGGTCGTGGGGTTGTTTTGAAATAAATAAAAAAAAAACAAAGAAACAACACACTAAAGCCTGTAAAGCATTGAAATAAATATCAGTAAATACTGGTAACTTACATAATATAATAAAGTTGAATCTATTTAAAAAAAACAAAAAAAAAAAAACTTTCGTTTAATATTTCCACACAAAGACGCGTGATACATCCTACCACTCTGCTCTTTGAGAGGGATGTGGGACACGTCGAGCAGGAAAGAGACCATCGATCTATTTTCTGATATCTACATGTTTTCTACTTGTAAAAGGTATGAAGAGCGAATTCTATCTTCCACAAGGGCAAAGCATTTAGGCTATGTTTGCGCGCTGCCAGAGAAAGCCAAACTAAAATCACCCGCGCATGTGAAACGCGCTTTACAAATGAACTTGACGCGCCTTACCAATTATCATATGTCTAATAGCCTAACAAGCACAAACTGTGTTAAAAAGAATTTGACGTACAAGTAAAAATGTAGGCTATCTGCCCTACAGCGTTTTTCTACTTTAACACAGTAAAGAATACGAAAATAATTTACCTAAAAGCAAACAAAGGAAGAAACGTTTATAATCCCCTTTGGAAATGGGTGAGACGCGAGTGAAGATATGGGAAAAAAAACAAGAGATTCCATGCATTTTCGTTTTGAATTGTTTTGTTTAAAATTAGACAATTCAAGCTTTCTATAAGGAATAACTAATGGAATATTTTTAAATTCGCTAATAATCGGGTGACCAGATCGCAAACCAGAATTCAAAGCCGAAAAAGCTTAAGTTTATGGGCTCGCGCACAACTCTCTCATTCGTCATGAATTCAAACTTTTCCATGGCTGCGATATAACATTTAATTGCTAACCTATTATTTATTTTGTAAACAAAGCTTTGTGTGTCATAATATTAATGTAAAACAGCATTCATTTTTTTGGCAAACCACCGCCGGTACTACTCAGCCACCGCGGTGGTGCGGTTGTCAAGATTACCGGCAATTCGCGTACCCCCTGAAATCAGTCCACGTACCCCTGGGGGTACGCGTACCCCAGTTTGACAACCGTGGGTCTATAGTATAGGAAAAACATGATAATGACAAGATGGTGGATGTAGTCAGAGTTTAATTCATACTCCACACAATCATACTATATAGAAGGTACTTTTTTGAGTTGCGAAGTAAGTTTCAAACCAAATTTCAGACACAGCGCATATTTTGTGGGTTTTAAAGTCATTTTATTATGTAATGCGATTTTTATGAGTGAAAAAGTGGGCGGGGCTTGATTTTATCAGTTGGCCAGTGATTTAATGATGTTAAGTGACAGTTGGTGTGAGAGGGGGAGGGGTTGGAAAATAAGAGTGTTTGGTGATGTCATTTTTGGGGCGGGGCCTTAGAGTGAATTAGTGCCCGCCCACTTTTTCAGCAGTTCCTGGGGGGGGTTTTCCCATTCATTTTCCCCTTAGGGATTTTTTTTTTTTTTAAACTTAATTAAATCGTTAAAAAGCCATGAACCAAACCAACCAGTTCTGAGGTGAATTTAAACACTACAAACTTTGATTTGAAGCAAAAAAGTATTTGAAAATCGGACAAAAATACAGGACTGTACTTAACGGCTTCAGTGAGGGAAAGAACTACAATAACCTGAGGAACTGCGAATGACATAAATTAATTAAAACCGATGGAGAAATATAAAAACAACATATATTTATGTTGCTTGCATACAAATTAATATTTTGAAAAGTTCTTTTAAGTTAGAGCTTTTCGTCCAATATTTATATTCTATTTTATTTCTGCTTTATTTCAACGTCTTATTTCAAGTTATCGTTAAAAGTTATCATTTAAGTTATCGTTAAAAATCAATGGTGTTTTTATTTTTATTTCCGGAACCAGACCATTGTACTATATGAGACATGGAAAGAGAATTAAGAAAGTAAAGTTTGCATCAATTTTGATTTCACATTTACTGAAGGACTTTTGTCAGCCATTTTGTGAGCGACTCTCTCTGATGTTTATGACTTACGAATGTACAAAAAGTTTCCGGATACAAAATTTGCGGTATGCTGGAGTGTTTTTAATCTTTACACATATTCAAATATGTCACATCAGGTCATCCAAAAGGGGGTACATACATTGTAAAACACGATATACAATACACAAACACTTAGCAGATTTTTGAGTTTAATAGCTACACATTAAATGTGTACATATAATTAATTACTTCAACTGTATCAATAAGTGATGATTCATATATACACAAGCCATTCGTGTCACAAGATCTCATTAATCATAAAAGATCATTCATTTCACCTGTAACACGATGTATAACACAAAAGACAAAAACAAACAAAGGCTAGGCTAAGCTAAGCTAAGCTAATGTCTGCTATCGTATACTTGATTGTAATGCTTTTAAAGTCAAATATATAATGTAAAACTTAAAAGATTGGGTTAACCCCTAGTTAGCTATACAGATCGGTGGGAAATACAGTGTGACCGACGTCGTGCTGCTCTACACACTTGAATGTTTGCGTTAGCCCGTCGTTTAGCCGCTAATACCTTGACGTTCTCCATTCTTCCTCGGGATCAGTGTGGGAATTGGGAGGATTGAGTATATGAAAACAGATGACAGACATCACAGATCAACCTCTAAGATGTCTTGACTTACTCTGGGGGGGAAAAAACAGAGGAGGAAAAGCATGTGCTCGTGTGAGATAGCATTAGCATGTCTAGCATTTGTTGTTAATGGTTTTCTGTAAGGACTGGATGTAAATAAAGGACTCCTGAGATAATCTGGTTCACTTTTCTTCCACAAATGCCAAGAAATATCCGAAACCATGTAGTTTTCAGGCCTTACCTCTAAATCCGCCCGTTCTTGACGTCTCCCAGAGCGCCCCACACTTCAAACAGAAAGACGTCGGGAAAACCGAAATCGCCCAGAACGGAGTCGAGCGCCTCTGCGAAATCATCTGGGTTCTGCTTGTTCTTCCCGGCTTCCACTATGGTCGTCGCTGTAGGACACGAGCGAGATACGAAATCAAAAACACCTCCAACAGAGTGATCTGTGATGCGTTTTCCTGTGTTTGTGACTATATATAGAGGGTTTACATCATGTTACGACTTACATGTGAGCGCTACATTCCTGCCTTTCTGAAGACAGACCAAAAATAAACGTTACTCTGTGATCTTAAGTTGTCGTTTTTTTGGAATTATGAAGTTCTCTTTCACGCTTTAACACACAAAAACACAAAATTATAACCAAAAATGCTTGTTTTGTTGAGTATCCCACTTGTAAGCACAGTCTTAAATGAGTTAAAGAGTGAGAAAATCCGTATCTTGTGCGTCAGGTCTTAAAGTGACAGCAGCCTAATAAACCTGATGCTGTCTGTCATTAATGTCAATCAAAGAACAAAAGAAAAAGAGAAAATCACTCACTGCTTTTGACTGAATAACTTTTGTAGCTTTAATAAGGACTAATCTATATTTAATTTAATATTTCTGCAGTAAAGGCTGTGAAGTGTCTGACACCTGTATTCAATTTATGTATATTTCCTATACCTGCTAAAACAAATATTTAAAATATACTGTCTTTATGTTGTTTCTACATCAATTTGGAGATTTAATGTAAAATTATTACAATATAAAAATATATTAAAAACTTTAATGTTAGGTGCGATTAATGGTGAATAATTGCAGAAAAATGTGTGAATACATTTTTTAATGATTGACAGCTGTCATGATTCCTGTCCTGTGTTTCCCTTGTCTTGTGTGGACTTTTGTTATTTCCTGTCCTGTGCCATATTTTGTAGTCCTTTGTAGTTTTTCTTGTTTATTAGTCTCCCCAGGTGTTTCTGATTAACCACACCCCCTTGTTATCTTGTTTAGCTTGTTTGCCTGTGTATATAAACCTCTGTTCTTCAGTTGTTGTTTGTCGGTCGTTGTAGCTGTTTCCATGTTCCTGTTTGTTTCATTAAATTAGTTTTGCGTATGGATTCTCTCTCTGCTTCGTCCTTGCCTCATCATAACAACAGCACTAATACATAAATATATATATATATATATAATACTAATTATATAATAATAATATTAAAATTAATAATAATACAAAAAAAGGTTTTCTGAAAAAAAAACGTTACTCTAATCATAAGTTGATTTTCTTTTGGAATGATGGAAATTTTGTTGTGTGTTTTTATCAATTTTATTATATATTTTTAAAAATATGTCTATATGGTATTTTATATATATTTGTGCAATTTTTGTTATTTTAGTAAATCAAGTTAAAGTAAATGATAATGAGATTTTTAGATTATATTAATTACATTACATAAGTTGTTAAGGTTTATATATATATATATATATATATATATATATATATATATATATATATATACAGTGAGGAAAATAAGTATTTGAACACCCTGCTATTTTGCAAGTTCTTCCACTTGGAAATCATGGAGGGGTCTGAAATTGTCATCGTAGGTGCATGCCCACTGTGAGAGACATAATCTAAAAAAAAAAATCCAGAAATCACAATATATGATTTTTTAACTATTTATTTGCATGATACAGCTGCAAATAAGTATTTGAACACTTGTCTATCAGCTAGAATTCTGACCCTCAAAAACCTGTTAGTCTGCCTTTAAAATGTCCACCTCCACTCCATTTATTATCCTAAATTAGATGCACCTGTTTGAGGTCATTAGCTGCATAAAGACACCTGTCCACCCCATACAATCAGTAAGAATCCAACTACTAACATGGCCAAGTCCAAAGAGCTGTCCAAAGACACTAGAGACAAAATTGTACACCTCCACAAGGGTGGAAAGGGCTACGGGGAAGTTGCCAAGCAGCTTGGTGAAAAAAGGTCCACTGTTGGAGCAATCATTAGAAAATGGAAGAAGCTAAACATGACTGTCAATCTCCCTCGGACTGGGGCTCCATGCAAGATCTCACCTCGTGGGGTCTCAATGATCCTAAGAAAGGTGAGAAATCAGCCCAGAACTACACGGGAGGAGCTGGTCAATGACCTGAAAAGAGCTGGGACCACCGTTTACAAGGTTACTGTTGGTAACACATTAAGACGTCATGGTTTGAAATCATGCATGGCACGGAAGGTTCCCCTGCTTAAACCAGCACATGTCAAGGCCCGTCTTAAGCTTGCCAATGACCATTTGGATGATCCAGAGGAGTCATGGGAGAAAGTCATAATAGAAATAGAACTTTTTGGTCATAATTCCACTAAACGTGTTTGGAGGAAGAAGAATGATGAGTACCATCCCAAGAACACCATCCCTACTGTGAAGCATGGGGGTGGTAGGATCATGCTTTGGGGTGTTTTCTGCACATGGGACAGGGCGACTGCACTGTATTAAGGAGAGGATGACCGGGGCCATGTATTGCGAGATTTTGGGGAACAACCTCCTTCCCTCAGTTAGAGCATTGAAGATGGGTCGAGGCTGGGTCTTCCAACATGACAATGACCCGAAGCACACAGCCAGGATAACCAAGGAGTGGCTCTGTAAGAAGCATATCAAGGTTCTGGAGTGGCCTAGCCAGTCTCCAGACCTAAACCCAATAGAGAATCTTTGGAGGGAGCTCAAACTCCGTGTTTCTCAGCGATAGCCCAGAAACCTGACTGATCTAGAGAAGATCTGTGTGGAGGAGTGGGCCAAAATCCCTCCTGCAGTGTGTGCAAATCTGGTGAAAAACTACAGGAAACGTTTGACCTCTGTAATTGCAAACAAAGGCTACTGTACCAAATATTAAAATCGATTTGCTCAGGTGTTCAAATACTTATTTGCAGCTGTATCATACAAATAAATAGTTAAAAAATCATACTTTTTTTGATTTTTTTTTTTTTTTTTTTTTTTAGATTATGTCTCTCACAGTGGACATGCACCTACGATGACAATTTCAGACCCCTCCATGATTTCTAAGTGGGAGAACTTGCAAAATAGCAGGGTGTTCAAATACTTATTTTCCTCACTGTATATATATATATATATATGTGTGTGTGTGTGTGTATAAAATACAATAAATTAATTAAAAATCTTCACATGTTATTGCTATTCCTGCCTTGCTGAAGACAGTCCAAAAATAAATGTTACTCTGTAATGGTTCATAGATTTTTTGGAATTATTCCACATCCCAAGGGTCGAGAAATGCTTCCACTGATACTGATACTGATGATGTAATGCAGTGAATTCATGGGAAATTAAGGGCCGTTTTCCTTTTACGGGAAGATCAGATGCTAAAGGCCTCAGATGTCCTCTCACCGAGCTCGAGGTCGCGGATCCCCATGTAGCTCTCCAGAAGATCGTCAACCTTCCTCATGGCCTTGTCCTCGAACTCACTGGGCTGGTGGGAGACACACGGATGGAGAGATGAGGTGAAAGAGTTTAGAGAGCAAAAGTTGTCCTGGAGTTTCACGCTGAACTCACCATTTCCTCGACGGTGGCCGAGCCTTTGGAGCGCAGACGCAGAGTCTCTTTCCCGCTCACCATCTTGCCCTCGCTGGACTTAGGCGCTCGCGTCCTCTGGCCGATCATGTCTGACATACACACAAACACACACACACACACACACACACACAAATATTTAATTTTAAAGTGGGCGCAACAGGAAAACAGATTGAATCACCAATAGCAATTGATGAAAGCAAATTCCAGGCTTCAGTTCCTGTTTATGGATGGGAAATTTCTGAGAAAATGCCCTCAGGACAGCTCATATCTGGCATTCAGTCTGTTACTGTAAATGTAAATTTTATTAACAGATTGTTTTTCTTTGCATTTTTAAATCATATTTTATTTAAATAAAAAAAATAAAAAATGTAAAAACTTTTTAATTTACTTTAAATATTATTTATATTAATATTAAATTATATATTTTTAATATATGTTATGTAATATTTATAGTATATTATATATATGTTTTATATATAATGAAGTATATATACTAGTTTTATACATTTTTGCTGTTATATTAATTTTTGTTTATATTTATACTTAATAATTATCTTGCTATATACTGTTATACATATATTTTTCATAATCATATTTCTTTTTTGTTACTTAAAAAGAGAATAAATAAAACTTATTTTTGTTACTTTAAAAAACAATTATAATATATATATATATATACAGTGCAATGCATTAGTGAATACACCCATGCTAAAGTTGACTAAAAAGAGGAATAAAAAATCATATTTTGGAAATTGAACGTAATGCCTTAATTTAAAAAATTAGGAAAAATCCAACCTTTAAGGACACCAATTTTCTTTGTGAATGAATAATGTATCGTAAATAAATAAATGTTCTTCCTTAAAATACATGGTGCATAAGTTAGTACACCCCTATGTTAAATTCCCACTGCACTCTTGTTAAACTGCACTCTTGCTTCAAATATGCTAAAATAGAAAATCTAAACTAACCTACAGTCATGCTACTGAAAAGTATTCCGCATCACTACCTTTAGTTAGCTAGCAAGCTACATTAGCGTCAAATTAGCCAGAGCTGGCTTTGATCATCCACAAACACAGAGTGAATTCAGTGCGCGTTCGGGAGTGTAATTACCCGCCTTTCTCTCACAAAGGCTAATCCATCACTCTAAAACATCCAATTAGCTAATGCTATAATGATAATCAAAGGCCTTTCAATTATTAACAGCAGTAATTTGCTGTCACAGAAAGCAGAAGCCGCTACGCTCGCATATTAAGGCTAATTCTGAATTTGCTCAGTCTGTCGAGCGTGTCGAGGTGTAGAGATGGAGATTAGTGTTTGTTTTTCAGACCTGTGGGAGGAAAACCACCGGATAATTATTAGTATTTACTGTACAGCGACTGTAATTATGGCAGGAGGGATCAGACCTGCGGAGCAAAGATATATCGTTCATATGTAGATAAAACACATCGTGACTTTCTCAGGCAGTGTGTGTTTGTTATACCGAGTGTTTCGTGACATTAAGATGTCAGATCCTCAAACAGCTTTCCGTCTGCCTCGCTTTAAACCAGGGAACGTTTCCTTTGACAAATAATGCTGGAAATGTGACTTTCCGGTCATTTCTGTGATTCATAACGGAATCCAATTATAAAAGTACAATTTCAGGAAATCTCCTCTTCAGGATTTTGAGTTACTCCTATTTCCTTTATGGCAAGGTATGATTCTGCTAAATGACATTAATGACAAATGAGTGACTCAAATGCTACAAATGTGTGTTCTAAACTACTCATACGACTCATATACCTAAATTATATTAAATTATGTCCTAAATAAAACATTATGTAAAATATTTTTTAAACTAATTTATTTCATTACTTTTTCCATTGTTTGACCGCATGATGGCGCTGTACTCTTCAATGTAAGGTATCTTTTTAATTTGAAGAGTTGTGTGTGTGTGTGTGTGTGTGTGTGTGTGTGTGTGTGTGTGTGTGTGTGTGTGTGTGTGTGTGTGTGTGTGTGTACTTTTTAAATAAATATGAATATAGCCTTGCTACTCATTTATCCTCCTAAATAACATTTGTATTCATGAGCATACAAAAAATAAATTCATTTGTAGGCTACTAAAGATTTAAAAATATATTGTTTACATATGTACATATTTTAAAATAAATAGCCTAGATTTATAATTATTCATTTTAAATTATAATGAACAAAGTTAGCACTAAAAGATATTTAAATAAGACGTTTCCAAACAGAAGCGTGTTATTCATAGTCTGACCACACGATGGCGCTGTACTATTATATAAAAGCTCTAGCGTGTTTTGCCTACATGGTTCATTCATACTACGTAAACACAACTAGCAATAGATGACAACCAATCCGTTTGAAATCATGTGTATTCTCGTTTTAAGAAACAAGCAGTTAGTTGTCAGATTTGCTTGCTGACATATGATGTGAGATATTAATATTCGGACTCACCGAACGCTTTCTTGGGCTCCACCAGGCGCAGGGTGAACGGCGTTCCTCTGGTCTGTTCCTTCAGCATCTTGGCCACTTCATAATGTCGACATCCCACGATGCTCTGGTCATTCACGGCCTCGATGTGATCGCCAACACACACCGTTTTTATCCTGTCAATGGTGCTGTCTTCCTTTATCCTCTAAAAGTAAAGATTTACCCTAATATAATGTCCATCGTCAACATATAAAATACGTTCTCTGAGCGTTCTGAGACTTTCTTTTAAAGTAGTAAACCGGAATTCAAAAAACGTTCCATGGAATCAGCGTTTGAAATTAACTTTTTCATTCAACGGACAATTTGGCTACTAAACTTAAAAGTTACCGGCCATTCAGAACTTCTACTAGCCAACAAAGAAGAAGAAAAGAAATAAACCATCTATAATTTGGATATCATATTAATTTCTTATTCAAACAAAATCCTGTCATCCAGCATCTCCTCTTCCTCTTTCATCCACATCTTTTTCAACAAAAAATGTGTTCTAGGTGGACAGATCAATACAGGACAAAGACCATCAGAAAAAATGTAGGATGTTGATAAATATCAATGTCTTTTCTGTTAATCAAATGCTTTTTAATCTTTAATTGACGTGTGTTCAAGTAAGCCAAATATGAGCAGATGCAATATGCTGTATTTAATATATCATGATGATTTACAAGTATTTGCGTTAAATCTGATTTGTCTTACACGAACTTCCCCATGAAGTGAGTAAACATAATAAATAACACGCCAAATTGGCTCGTGATTTGACAGCGTTTCCCGCCACAGTTGATTTTACCCGCATTTGGCCGGTTAATTTCAAAACCTGCCAACAAACGTTCTGAGAACGTCAAGTAACTCTGAACGAACGTTCTATTGCTAGAATAGCGTTTGTTAATAACTTTTAAGATAACTTTTTGCCAGAACGTGTTGTGTTTGTGTAGGCCTACTTAAACATTATATAACGTTTTTTTATTATAACGTTCCATGGGTCACGTGATCACTAACACCCACTTTAATGAAGGCGTATCCCGCGCCGTTGTCAGTGATGGTCAGTCCAAGGGCGTCTTCTGTTTTAATGACCTCCACCTCTTTAGTTTCTCCTCTCACATGCGCGAAGATGAAGTCCTCCAGTCCGATCTGACCGCCCAGCAGCTTCTGCATGTCCACTTTATGGGAGTTTAGCGTGCAGAATAGGATCTTTGTTGGGTGGGGAAACAGACAATGTCAGGAGATTAAGGCGTACTTTTCATTGTAACCCATCTAGAGTATTACTAGTATTGAGTTTTAGGGAGTCAAATATGTAGTTAGCATCGATGAACGTTGATTAAAACATGATCTGTAGTCCTATTACACCTTTTAACTATGCTAGTTCATATGCTAATCCAGTTTGCTAGCTAATCTGGCAGTGAGTGTCTCTTTGTTAGTTTTCATTTAGCCTAAATCATGTTTTATGTTTGTACTAGTCTTAATATGTGCCACAAAACGAATGATATTACATATTTTTAGCTTTTCACATGTAGAAATGTGAGTTACGCATTATAGTGAACGCTTACATGACCAGATAAGTCTTTCTTCATGCTAAACTTTCGACTCAAACTGAATGTTTGTTTGTTTGAGATAATAACTCACTTTACTAGCCTTGACCTCTCGCTGAAATGTTTTGATAACAGTTTCTTGAAGGACATTTTCCATGACACTCTTGTGATTTTCACACTAAAAGTAAACTGGCCGCTTATGTAAAATCTGGTGATAAATAAGCAGGGGGGCATTTCTTTTAGATTTCCTTCTCTTTGGGGATAAACATAGATCATGCTGCCCATTTTTCAAACTGATCGGTTTATGTAAATAATACTTAAACCATTATATTAGAAAGTAATGGACTGGCAATATATTTTATAGCAAGTTTCAACCACATGTAAACAAGAGTTTACAACCTGAAGAGCAAACTCCAACTGAGAATTTTGTCCTTTGACACGAAAAGACACTTTAATGAGCATTTGTTATTATTATTTTTATTTTTGTAACTTTTGCTATGCAGTGTAAAGTTAAAACATATTTATTTATTACTAGCTAATAGCAATATAAGAAAATATTTATTTATATTTTTAAAAATATATTAGCCACTAGCAAAATACGAAAACTCGTAACATTATTTGTTTGTTTGTTTATTGATTCCTCATTGTTTTTCCTTTTACTAGCCTCTGGCTTATAGAAAATTATTTTTGCAATTTTTTTAACCAAAATGTAAAAAAAAATTCATTTTACACTTTTAAAAGCCATTTTGATCAAGATAACTAATGGAATGGCAATATATTTTATAGCAAGTTTCAACCGCCTATATGTAAAAACAAGACGTTTACAACCTTAAGAGCAAACTCCAACTGAGATCTCAAGAAAAAAAATGAATTTTGTCCTTTTTTTTTACACGAAAAAGACACTTTGGTGAGTCTGAAATGACAGTAAGACTCACGGTACCTCCGAGGCCGAGATGTTGAAGACCTCTGCGATCTTGGCGTAAAGCTCCCTCACGTTGGTGAACCCGTGAATGCGTCCCGTCGGGGATCCGTGCGCCAGCTGCGTGTGAAACACCAGTTTGGGCCTCGGGCAGGGAGTGGACTCCAGCGGTGGGGCCGACGGGACGGTTCTCTGGCTCTCCTCGTCCTCCGCTGAAGCTTTGGAGTCCTGCGCATCGGGACTCATGGCCTCTCCGTTCTGCATGGGCTCGCGGTCGCTCGTCGTGTTCTCCGAGTCCTGCTGCATGGTGAGGAGCGTCTGTATGTGTCTGGCGTGTTAAATTAAAGATGAGGGTAGCCAGGCAACGCTGCACAGGTGAGCAGTTTCGGGCCCTGATCAGAGGAAACCCAACACCACTTGAGCTGGAGATCTTGTGTGTGACACTGGAGAGCAGGACGAACACCTGAAGTGAAGCGACGCGACCATCTGGAGACCATCTGTCCGTGTGCTGGCGACAGGGCCGATGCTCACACCACACACTCCAGAGAGCCAGCGCTCGTGTGTTTGGGCTGCGGGGGGAAATCGGCTGGTTGTTTCATTGAAGGGATAGTTCATCCCAAAATAAAACAAATTCTGCTTTGTTGTTCTCTCAAAGCTCTGAAATGGGTGAACTAAAATTTTGGGTGAACGATCCCTTTAAGCCGACAGAATGATAGATAGATAGATAGATAGATAGATAGATAGATAGATAGATAGATAGATAGATAGATAGAACATCCGAACAACCAGAAATGTTTTATCTATGTGCTAAACAACACATTAGCATTGTGGAGGTGACAGCTGCCAAAGGTCCGTTCACACACTCCTCAGAGAATGTAAATATTTAGCAGATGTGGGTTCATCTTACGACCGAGGAATATTTCAGCTCAAACAATTCATTCCGGTGAGAAAGTAACTTGAGAATATATTTTAGTGTCTTTTCTGCATTGATGATATTATGTCTGGCCTCTTTTTTCACCTAAAGCAGTGTAGCAAGAAATAAGTCTTAAAATCAAAAACTTTAAAGACAATGTTGGACAAAAGCCAATGAGCATTTGCAACATCACAATTATGCTGAACAAACTGAGCTCATTAAAGGGATAGTTCACCCAAAAATGAACATTACCCCATGATTTACTCACCCTCAAGTCTTCCAAGCTTTATAATAGCAGTGAATGGCTGTTTCTGTTTTGAAGTCCATAAAAGCGCATTAATCCATCATAAAAGTGCATATATCCATCATAAAAGTGCATCTATCATAATAAAAGTGCATCTATCCATCATAAAACTGCATCTATCCATCATAAAAGTGCATCTGTCCATCATAAAAGTGCATCTATCCATCATAAAACTGCATCTGTCCATCATAAAAGTGTATCTGTCCATCATAAAAGTGCATCTATCCATCATAAAAGTGCATCTATCATCATAAAAGTGCATCTGTCCATCATAAAAGTGTATCTGTCCATCATAAAAGAGCATCTGTCCATCATAAAAATACATCTATCGTCATAAAAGTGTATCTGTCCATCATAAAAGTGCATCTGTCCATCATAAAAGTGCATCTATCATCATAAAAGTGCATCTATCGTCATAAAAGTGCATCTGTCCATCATAAAAGTGCATCTGCCCATCATAAAAGTGCATCTATCCATCATAAAAGTGCATCTATTGTCATAAAAGTGCATCTGTCCATCATAAAAGTGCATCTGTCCATCATAAAAGTGCATCTATCGTCATAAAAGTGCATCTGTCCATCATAAAAGTGCATCTGTCCATCATAAAAGTGCATCTATCATCATAAAAGTGCATCTGTCCATCATAAAAGTGCATCTATCCATCATAAAAGTGCATCTATCATCATAAAAGTGCATCTGTCCATCATAAAAGTGTATCTGTCCATCATAAAAGTGCATCTATTGTCATAAAAGTGCATCTGTCCATCATAAAAGTGCATCTATTGTCAAAAGTGTATCTGTCCATCATAAAAGTGCATCTATTGTCAAAAGTGTATCTATCATCATAAAAGTGTATCTGTCCATCATAAAAGTGCATCTGTCCATCATAAAAGTGCATCTATTGTCATAAAAGTGCATCTGTCCATCATAAAAGTGCATCTATTGTCAAAAGTGTATCTGTCCATCATAAAAGTGCATCTATCCATCATAAAAGTGCATCTATTGTCATAAAAGTGCATCTGTCCATCATAAAAGTGCATCTGTCCATCATAAAAGTGCATCTATCGTCATAAAAGTGTATCTGTCCATCATAAAAGTGCATCTATCCATCATAAAAGTGCATCTATTGTCATAAAAGTGCATCTGTCCATCATAAAAGTGTATCATAAAAGTGCATCTATCCATCATAAAAGTGCATCTATCGTCATAAAAGTGCATCTATCCATCATAAAAGTGCATCTGTCCATCATAAAAGTGCATCTATCCATGATAAAAGCGCATTTGTCCATGATAAAAGTGCTCCACACTGCTCTGGGGGGTTAATAAAGGCCTTCTGAAGTGAAGTGATGCATTTGTGTAAGAAAAATATCCATATTTAAAACTTTATTGACAAAAATAACTGGCTTCCGGCAGACGGCCGTACGCAAGTCAACTTACGCCACAAGAGTAACACTTGATGATGATGGATAGATGCACTTTTATGATGGATAGATGCACTTTTATGGACTTCAAAACAGAAACAGCCATTCACTGTCATTATAAAGCTTGGAAGAGCCAGGACATTTTTTAATATAACTCTGATTGTATTCGTCTGAAAGAAGAGAATGTAAATCATGGGCTAATTTTCATTTTTGGGTGAACTGTCCCTTTAAATGACAGAAGTCTCCATGAGGAACGTCCAGAGGTCAGATGACCTGATATCTGTCCTGTTGTTGGTTCAGTTTGAGTGTAACCTGAGCCACAGTCGACTCCACCATACACTGACTGCACACACTGACACACACTCTGCACCCGCTATGTTTTATGCATAAAAGGGCGTATGCAGGTCATGAGATGTCATGTGACACAGTCATGTGATCAAAAGCAATGGTGTGATCTGAGGAAAAATTGTGTTGAAATGGAATTTTTGTGCAGAAGAGCATGATGTGATTACCAGATAATGAAGCTGTGTTTCGTGCCATTCTTATGAAAAACAGATGATAGATAGATGGATAGACAGACAGACAGACAGACAGACAGACAGATAGATAGATAGATAGATAGATAGATAGATAGATAGATAGATATTCTACATAAACCCACAAGTGTCACATAGACCAATTTATATGCAACCTGTTAATGTATTCATTCTATTTTTAGTCTATTTAGTCTCAAATCTACCTCTAGTGATTATTTAGACACACATAATGTGTTGAAGCTCATGACCGTATGAAAACATGTAAAAACACAAGCCCAGTCAGTCAGTAAAACAGACGCATAGTGTATAACCAACCATTCACTCTAGTTCCCCACCCAGACTTCCGCCCCCTACCACCACGTTGCATGCGAACACGCGTCCTGTCCATAAAAGGGCATGGGAGGAGTCCAAACTCGAGTGCCGCGCCGTGATTGGGCGGCGTGACTGAGCAGATGCGCGCTGATTGGCCACCAGCACTTGGTCCGATTTTGTCTCATTTTGTTAATCAGGCCGCGCTCATGGGACGCCGGAGAGAAACCGGATCATCGCATCCTTGTTAAACGGCGTGTTTTTGTCGGCGTGTGTCGGTTTGTGTAGAGGAAGAATGCTGGAAAACAAGAGGGAGAGATTGAAAACATTTCTGAGAAAGATCGACGAGAGCGCCATATCGCGAATCAAGCATTTAATGAAGGAGAGGTGAGTGACCGTTATCAGCTGTCGACATCCTTTAATATGCGCAGCGCATTTACATATGTTAATGTTGTGTTTATATTATAACTATAAGGTCTTAGTGTGTTTGCTATGATCAGATTATATGATGTGTACGTTTTGCAATTATATAGGTCAGAAGGATGTTGTTTTATACTCAAAATACACCGTGTGTGCGCGCGTGTGTGTGAGTGATGACATTATTGTGTGTGTGTGTGTGTGTGTGTGTGTGTGTGTGTGTGTGTGAGTGATGACATTATTGCTTCCTGATGAGTGAATTATCTTATTCAAATATAGATTAGAGACCATTTAATTCCTACTCCATGTGTCTGTATAGTATAATTATTTGTTTATCATTTTTCGCACTAACTTGTTTAACACACAAAATTTCCATACCATTATTGTTTTATTGCATTCCCTTTACTGTAGTTCTACCATGGTACAGTGATGACATTAGGTGTTAATACCATGGTATTTTCTTATTTAAACCATGGTGTTTACATCCCTTACAAAAAGTGCCAATGTGTTGTTTTTATATTTACCATGGTTGTGCTTTCTATTTTGAAGTAGCCTACATTCAATACTATTTCAAAAATTGAATTACCATGGTGTTATTTAATGCAATCACTGCTGTACTGCCAAAGTACATTTTTGTTACTCTTAATAATACCATGTTTTTATGTCATCATGGTTTTCATATGCACCATAATAATACCATAGTTTTTGACATGTACCATGCCAGTATGAACTATGGTATTATCATGGTGTGTATAAAACACTGTGTATAGCTTGTCATCCACCTTGTAAACCTCCAAACGCCTAAACACTAGCCTTGCGGCATAATGTAATATCTGCCTTTTATGTGTACTCATGTGTCCGTGTTGGTATTAGAGTTGTTAAGCCGGTATTGTAAATGGATCACATCCCTCATGCTAATGTACAGGTATTACTGAGCTAGTTTAGACTAGAGCTGATTTCCCTGCCTCACATTTTCCAATCGCTGAGTTATTTATGACTTGAATTCCATTCAGTCATTGGATGGAAAGTATACCTTAGCCTATATTACGCCAAATCAGTCCAGATATATTCTTATACCTGTATAGTGTGATCCTGCACGTTACCCTCATCTGTGATTGTGACAAAAACAAACCAATCTTCATCACAATGATGCTCTAAACTCGTAACCTTCATCAAGGCGTGAGTTTTCCATTCACATGGGCAATTTAAATGCGAATTGACCTCTTTCTTGGCCAAACTGTTTTGTCTTCAATGGTGGTTGGAGCAGGAATGTGTCATAATCAATTTACGGCATGTGCTAGGCTAAATGCCGTCATTACATCAGAATGCCTCATAAGTGGTTTAGATTGATAAGCGTTTCTCCAGATGATCTCATGGGCCCTCTACTGTATTGGTGGTCCAACACATGTTATCTGTCGTTGCTCTATTTTTAGCCCGAAAGCTTGTTCCAGGTGTGGGAAGGTTGTCTGGTCTAATTTTGCTTCCCACTGGAATTGTGTTGGCTTCTCCGGTCCTTGTAAAGAAAACTATGGGCCCACAATTCCTTGACCGCTTACCGTTCACATAGATAACCAGTAAAGGACATAAAGCTATAATTGTGGTCTTGCACAACTTCTTTGCAAACTCGGCCTAACACAAGAAACCGCTAACTTTATTTTGATAGAGTTGAGGTCATTCAGGTTAGTTATTTCCCCATGAGTAATCTCAACAAGATCGCTTTGTTAATTTTAGATTTCTTCTTTAGAAGCTTGAAGCAACACGTGGCATGATAAATCTTATCTTTCCATTAAATACATAATTTCCCAGCAAAATTCTTGATTCTTTAACATGTTGCCTCCAAAAGTCAAACAAAGTCTCGATTTCGCCCTGAATTGGTGAAATCCACTTAAAATAGGCTAACCCATGACATGTTAATGACCTTGACCTCTACTGAAGATTTGCACTTCCCCAAACGTAATTGTGCTAAAAGAACAAGATATGTTCAGTTTCATGTGATTCTCGGGTGGAATTTCCAGTCTTCTTTTGCACTGGATTGGTCCATGGAAAGAAAGACCTCTTTCTGTTTAGAACAGTTACACTGAGGAAGTGAGACTGATGCATTCAAATCACATGACTTGCACAAATGTCTTCTGTGTTGAAGGGTTGGCCCCCTTCCACAAGTGGCAAGCTGTTGTTTGCAGACAGGGATTGGTGTTGGCTCTGATCGGACCATGTGGCTCGATGGATGTCAAGGCACAATCCTCATCCTACGCCTTTGTTTGTAGTCATTAACTCTGGTTTCAAGATTACACCAGTTTTTAAGAGTCTCGCTTAGAGTTTAACATGCCAAGTGCCCTTTTTTTCATTGGGTAATCTTGATTCTTGAGACCAAATCCTAGTGTAGTTTGGAAGCTTCATTTGTCCTTTGTATCTCCACCCTCTTCTTGTAGTTTCTATGTTTAGATTTGTTTTTTAGAGGTATAGGACTTCTTGTGGATGATTGCCTATATGGTATAGCTCATAATGTGGTTAACACATAGGCCTAACCGTTTCTCTGCACACACCCACTCACTCAGATCATTTATCACACCGACCTTCAATTCTTTATATGTGGTTTGACCATATTCTCTGTTTCCGCTCTAGTCCATTCATTTTGTCAGCAGGGAAATACATGACTTGCTCAACTTGAAAATGATCTATGGTTTTCCTGGTGTGCAACGCTGGCACAATTCAAACTCTTGATTTACATGTTGGCTTCTTGGCAGCAAACTTGAATCGCATTCAGTCGACAGTTCCTCCCTTCAATCCACCAATGGTGATCTAGTACCCTCGTGTATTTCAGAGCATGAAGATCTGCTTATGTAATGAAAACTGACCTGATATTCTCAATATCATGTTATGCTGATACTAGTGTGCTCCAAAAAACATGCACTTAATCTTCTCCCGTTAGAACATGGCGTCTTGTTTTATTAACCAAAGTACAGAATGCACTGAGGAGTGCTGAGAAGTGCAGAACTTGTAACAAAGACTTGAAGAGACTGTTTTTTACGGCCTGGACAAGGATCTTCAATGATTCACCAATGAGCTAATGCGTTTTCATTGTCAGACATGAGCGTTGAAAGCTTGTGTAATGTACATTTGGCCAAAAAGTTTGTCGTGGCACAAGGAGGTCAGGGGTCAGATGGAGGAAAGGTTCAATGCTAATTGAACTGGATCTTGTTGGCCCACATCTTAAAAGTCTGAATTACCAGTGTACAAGCATGACTTTAGTCAACTCTGATTCCTAGTGTGTTTTAACTGTGTATTAGGCTATTTTAGTTGGCGCTCCTTGTATCCGTACTGAGAAAAGTTAAACTTTTAACAGAAATCAGAAATCTTGGTTGTTGATTAACTTTTATGCTGTGTCTGAGTACCAGTTATGTTTTTCTCCCATGTATGATTTAGCAATTTTGTAGATTTGGAATTGATCATTTATTTATAATAGCTTTTTTGCACTCTCAAAATCAGAACCTGGTAGAAATAGGGGTGTAACGAGACCCTCATGTCACGATTTGATACATATCACGATACTGAACTCACGATACAATATTATCGCAATACTCCAAGACGTATGTTTTTTTTACTGTTGATTAAAATGCTAAATTTGGTATAACATTGTGGGTGTGTAAATGAATAGGCTTGGACTTGGTGCTGAAACTCAAAGCACAGGACAATAGAGACGCCAGAATAACAATATTCATGATTCTGAAGCTGAAAATACAGAATTATTTTAAATGAATATGCTTGTGCACTGACTAGATATATTTAAAATAATGTAGGACACTTTTTACTGGTAACATCAGACATTCGGCATTATCAGAACCCAGAAATATTCCCCCATTGCATTATTATACATTATATTCAACATTATATATAGTAGGTTAATGTAGTACTGACACTAAAACTCTGAAAACTCACACAGTAATTTTTTAACCAGGCCTATAGCCCACACAATACATATTGTCACTTAGGGCTGGGAGAAAAAAATCGATTCACCTAGGTATCGCGATTTTTATTTATTTATTAAAAAATATATATTTTAATGATTTTAAAATCGCTATTAAAATCCAGAATCGCTATTAATTCAAATTAAATTGCTTTATTTTTGTCCTTGCTTGTAGATGAGGTTGACAGAAGTTAGCCACTTTTGTTCCAGCAGAGGATGAAATGTGTCGTTATCTTTGAGTGTTGAGTGACGTAATATAAGTGGACAAGTGAAAGTGAAGTGGGACTGAACACACTTAAAAAAGCCCTCGCGAGGCTCGCGCACGACGCGCATAGTATCATAGTATCATTATTTCTGTGATGCAATAGTTCAAATTATCATAAAAGTACTGGGATAAAAGTTTAAAGTTCAAACACTGATGTCTACGATAGCGATCAAAATAGATTAAATCAGCTTTTGATAAAAACTTAAAATAACGCATTTATCGATTACATTGTTTCGCCACTAGGTGGTGGCTGTCAAGTGACTGTAAAAAAATGTATTTGTTATTGAATAATTTGAGAATGTAGTACTGTATGATGCTTCTGAAATAAGTCTTTTGTAAATATGACTCATCTTATACATCATGTACAGTCTGTATAAGTGTATGATTTAACTTTTCCCCATGGTCTAGTGTAAAAAAAATCGCAACGGCACCCAAGTATCGTGATGGTATATCGATAGGTGTATCGCCCCAGCCCTACTATCCATGATACATTTTGTTGCATTTTGGTATTGCGATATATTGTTACAGCCCTAGTAGGAAAGCATATTGGTTCAGTCATAAACCCGTTCAGTTCATACTGAAACCTTGGAAAAGAAAAATGTTCTTTCTAATATACAGTTTGCTTCCAATATTGGTCCGATCTTTGCACAGAATGGCCTGGCGTTGTGGAGGTCTTTCTTTAGATGTCCCATGGATTTGTTGACCATCCACCCCATCACAAAGACAATAGATGGGCCTTTGTTTGGATGTCTTTAGTAGTTTGCATTCTTTCAATGGTATTTAAATGGGCTATTATGGGATGCCTCCATCACCCCCTCCTCCACTGGTTTCCAAGGAAACCCCAGCTGGTGAGCGGAGTGGGCCGGCGGAGGATTGCTTTAGCCCTCCCTCGGCTACAACTTTAACTTCCTTGTGCTTCATTATCTCAGTTTTTATCCCGAAGGCCTGATCGAGCTGTGCTTGTGTAACGGATCAGCTGTAAAGCAAACCTTTAGACCTCACCGCTCAGCAACTGGTTGAAAGTCATTCAGGAAAGAGCTGGGAAGACGTGGCGATGGACAGCAAGAAGGACTCGAGTTGCATGGTTGTGTGTGAGGATTTGAGAAGGTAGGAGACTATTGTAACGCGGCCTCTGGGATATATTGGTGTGGGAAGCAGCTGGGAATACGTCATTGATCCGACATGTTTGGGGGGTTTTATTCGTTGTTGCTAGTGGATTGACTCTGAACGACTGGTTTTGTTGCTTATGGGAATAGGCCTGTAATGTTGCTGCTACTTTTGAACTCACGCATTCACTAGTTCATGGGAATCAAATTCCGTCTTTATTCATAAAGAAAGCAAGAAATTAATTTTCGTTTTTAGTCATTTCCAAAGAATGTACTTTCATTCTCAGCACAAAGGGAAGCATGATGCAAGTTTATTGCTGGGAACAGGCCTTGAACTTTAACACATTTCCTTGTTTGGCATGTTTATGAAGCTTCTCATGCCACTGTTTGGTGCTAGTTCAAACCAGATGAGATATCCATCGAGAAAGGCACTTTTGCTCTTTATCTTCAGCATTTGAATGAATCAGCAGGGGATATTTGAGGCTCATTGTCTTCGTTTTCAATCACTGCGTGTCTTGAGGCTAAATGGAAGTTGCCGAGGCTCGCTGTACATGAGATAATGTAATGCAAGCACAGCGTAATGGAGTTAACTTAATACATGTGTAAACAACATTTAAGTGTGCAAATAGGATCTCTAGATCCTTTAGTATTGTTAAAATGTCAATGATACCTATTAAAAAGTCCATTTTCCAAATGTCAAACCTTACTGTTTGATCAGGGTGTTGAAATTATATAATGCTTGGCAAACAGATGACAAATGTTTTCATGTACAAAAGACTTTCTTTATGCTTTTGAGGACTGTTTCTACTTGTGTTTCTTGTAAACGTCCACACCGGGGCGGTAGACTCCCTGAATGCCTCCATTTGGCCCGAATACACAACTCGACCTCAGGCGCAGACGTGCAAGAAACGCCTCTCAGATTGGCTGGGAAATTCTCTCTTGACTGAAATTACAGCTTGTGTTCTGGAAGTGAACTATAAGAGATGTGTTTGAGGGTTTAGCCATGTGGTTTGAGTTCTGGGCAACTGCGCACTAAGAAACACTGGGTGAATAAGGGTGTTTTCAACACACGGGCTGGGTAAATATAGGACAGAACACATGTTAGGTTCATTTTACCCAGCAAAGGGTTGTTTATTTAACCCAGAAAAATGGGTTGATTTTTAACCGGTAACCTTTTATTTTACAGTGTCCTTGTTACATATGTTACATGTACTTACCATAGAAATAACAGTAAATTATGCATAATTACTTGCAAATAACCCTCAACCAAACCCTAATTCTACCCTAACCCTATAGTAAGTACATGTAGTTGCTTAATATTACTCAGTACTTAAATATATAATTACACTGTAACAATGACACTGTAAAATAAAGTGTAACCAAATAAAGTGTAGGCTAACCATTTAACCCAGCATAGATTCATTTTTACTATAATACTAGCTTTTTTTCTTTTTCTTTTCTTTTTTTTTTTACTTCCTTCATGAATTAATGTCTACGGATTGACTAAAAATACTCGATACAACCACTGGCTTGCATGATAATTCCTTTATTTTCAATCATATTTTACAGTATAGTATATTCTATAAACTATAAAATACCTGCGTTTCACTCGTAGCCGAAATATGCTCTGACTGACTCAATAACCCGTCCATAAACAATCATTGTACGGTTCTGAGAACATATTTTGACATAATACGTATTTATTTAGGCTACTGTATATTTTTGAATAAAATCATAAAATGTTATGCAAGGCATCAGGCGTTTCCATCACGTGAAAAGATTGACGTGACTCACATCGCCCCTGTATGTTGCTTTGTATAAGATGAAATGATATACTGAACAATAATGTATTTATAGATACAAAAAATGTACACAAACCTGTATTTTGCAGAAGACACGCACCAGTTTGACGTCTGAAGAGGACGCAAATAGCCCGCGATAAATAACTCAACCCCTGGGTCGTTATATCTGACCCAAGAGCTGGGTAACACAAAAACTACACAAACACTGAACAAATAGCCAAAAAAATTGGCTCTACTCAGGATTTGGGTAAAAAAAACTTGTAATGCAAATGTGATCTGACCGTCACTAGGTGTTTTAAACAGTTTTTCAATACTTGTTTTAATTTCTTAAACGCATTTCTGTCGCGGTGCGAATTTCCCCCCAAAAGTGTGAAACATACATTTACGTTTTGTATCAGTTTTATTATATAGTATTTTTTTTTACATGTAATGTTGTTGTTGTTTTGTTCTAAGACCTTTTAAACCTCAAGTTTTGTTTAAGTTCGTCGTTTTTAATTGCGTCCACTTCCTCGTACAGATGCGAATTTCGTGCAATCTGTCAAACTTGCTCATTTTACCCCAATAGAGTGAAATTAAAGAAAATGTAAGTTTTATTATTGTATTTGTAACTTTTTTTTAATTAATTTTTTTTAATTAATTCTTTTAAATCTCAAGTTTCATCAAACTAGTTGGACGAAAGTTTGTTGTTTGTAATTACGTTCACTTCCTCGTACAGATGTTCTGTTGTAGGTCAGAACAAAAGTCTTAAAGTCTCGTAATTAAACAAAATGATATAATTGCTGCTTGATTTAAAAGACAATCAATGATATTTGTGTGTTATTTCCTGGTGTTCCTACATCTGCATATGTTGATTCACCTTAGAAATGTCTTTAGCGATTAACATTACTCAACATTTCTCATCTGTGGCTCTTTGTACCATCAACTTTTTAGGCGTGAATCCTGTTTTGAATGTGTTTGTGCACCACATGTGTGGCTTTTCTTTAATATCCGAAGGTTTCAAGACAAAAACAACCAAACGAAAGTTGGCTGAATTCTCTAAAATGCGTCAGCTAATCATAGCCAATCTTAAAATACTTGTTCTCTTGTGTGTCGTGAGTTTTCCCCTGCTGATGAACTCAGGAATGTTTCCGTTGTCTTTGAAAGTGATTAGTCGTCATTACGCCCAGTGTAGGCAGAAGCTGATGCATAGCTTGCGTGCCTAAGTGCTGTTATTATACATCACATGATGTCTTTTAGCCTATATATTCCAGCACGCAACACCTTTGTCCTGGAGTCATTAATGTGAATGCTGGGAAAGAATAAGAACGCTGCTTTGATTATGTGACCCTGGACCCACTAAACAAGGGTCAATGTTTTTTAAATTGAGATTTATACATCCTCTGACATCTGAATAAATAAGCTTTCCAGTGATGTGTGGTTTGTTATGATAGGACAATATTTGGCTGAGATACAACTATTGAAAATCTGGAATCTGAGGGAGCAAAAAAATCTAAATATTGAGAAGATCTCCTTTAAAGTTGTTCATTTATGTTGGCGATTGTGATGCATTCACTCACAAAAATACATGTTTTATATATTTACGGTAGGAAATTTACAAAATATCTTCATGGAACATGATCTTTACTTAATATCCTAATGATTTTTGGCATAAAAGAAAAATCGATAATTTTGACCCATACAATGTATTGTTGGCTATTGCCACAGATATACGCGTGCGACTCGAGACTGGAGACGTGATCCAGGGTCACACTTGTGGTTTACAGGCACTGTGCTTTACATGTAGACACCAAATTGGATGTTTTAAGCTAGATGTTTGTGGTTTTACTTTCAAGTTGTATTTCCTGTTAATTCTTTATAGAATTTCAATCATTCTTTCATTCTTTTTTTTTTTTTTGCATTTTTTTTGTTGCATTTTTTTGATTTTTTTTCTTTCTTTATCCAAATGGGGAAATTAGTTTAAACTGTCATGGTGCTTCACATATAACACACTTAACACATGCATCCAAATACTCACAACTACACACAATACATCAAATAAATAAAAACTAAGTGAGAGAGAAGGAAAAAAAAAGAAGGAAAAAACGGGGGACAAAATAATAATAATAATAATAATGCATAGACATACAAATAAACATAAAAACATAATCAAGGATCACAACAGCAATTTACCAAAGAATGAAGCACATAATCTGTTAAAGCAACTTAAACTCGTTTAGTGACGGAGGCTTTAAGATGTTTTGTAAATTATTCCAATCATTATATTTTATAAAGCCTAGCTCTGTTCGAACCCGAGGAACTTTAAGATATAACGAATCATTAGAACGAAGATTGTAGCGAACATTTGTATTAGAAACGCAGAGAGACCATTAAGATTGAATTAGTCCACGAATAAGACTTATAGATACAACAATACCAGTTAAAAGTTCTTCGAGTGGAGACAGATTGCAGCTCGGCTTGATCATATAAAGTGCAGTGACGTGCTTGATGACTATAACCAGGAATGAAACGTAAAGCGATATGATAAACGGTGTAAAGACTGGGGCGTTCATGTAAAGCAGATATCCATAGTCCAATAGTGGTAAAAAGTTTATTTAAATAGCACATTTCATACACTATGGTAATTCAAAGTGCTTTACGTAGAAATGAATTAAAATAATCACAAAATAAAGGCAAGGAAAAGTAAAACGGTTATAAAAGGAATTAAAGAGTGAAAAGATGATGATATATTTAATGAGATTATGCCTGAAAAGGTTTTGGATTTTTTATCATGTGTTAATTTAAAAAATCTTATATAATATGACTTGATGTGTTTATTTGTTTTGTTTTATTGTATTTATATGATATTTGTATTTTTGTAATTGTACTTTTGCCATGAAAATAGCTTTAAGTGCTGACATGGCATTAAATAAAATAATCTGAATCTGAATCTGAAAAGATGATGCATAGATGAACTTCTCATCTGGCAAAACACCAGTGTGTATCATGTTTTACTGTGAGATCTTCCCATGTTGAGATGACCAAATATTTCCTTCCACTAAAAGAAAATAAAGATCTCTTCCTGAAATAAACAGATTTGTCTTTCCCTCCCGTGTGCTTTCGCTTCTTCTCTCTCGATCTGAAGTGCATTTCTAGACGTGTCTCCACATGCAGGTGTTTGATTACATCATCGACTCACACCATCTGATGTCATAAGCCCCGCCCACGCTCATTTGCATACAGGGAAGTTGAGCGGCTCCCGCTGAAGAGCTGTGTTCAGGTTCGCTGCTCGTCGAGACGCGGGGTTGGTTTATTGCTCCAGTGTTATGGCTTGAGGCCAGTTTTGTGTTGCTTTCTCACGTTTAAGGATGCAAAGATCTCTGAGTTTGCGGTTAGCCCGCAGACATGGAGTTCATCTGTACAGGTATGGAAGAGTTGGGCTTGGGTTTGATCTGTTCTAGAGGTCAAACTGTGGCTCTGGTGTGTTTACTCTGCCTCTGTTTAACCATTACACTGAGAGAAACTCATAAAGCGGAGCTGTTTGAGTGATCTCACCACGTTTCTTCCTGGTATTGACCGTTTTAAACGGCTTCTATTGGCCATCTGTCGTGTTTTATAAGTTCCCGTAAAGGCAGATTAGTGTGTGAGGTTTGAACAGAGCGAAGGGAACGTCACACGGATGGATCGTCATGAGGTTGACGCTGGTTTTCCGATGTTTTCACAGTTACTCGGTGGACACTGGGACGATCCCCGGGAAGGTGAAGAAGGGGAGGACGAAAACTAAACTGGGAAGCCGGAAAGCGTTCAGCTTGGAGGAGAACCAGCTCGAGATTCAGCAGCAGGACAAGAGCCTGAGCCGGCCGGCCCCGCACAGGTACAACACACACGACACACACACACAAAAAAAAACGATATATATAGCATATATTCCTGCTATACATGTATATGATATTTAAATTTCTTTGAAAAAACTAAGTTTGTATAAAATATAAGCATAATTCCTGTTATATATGTAATAAAGTTGTGTTGTCAGGTCTCACACTCTTGATGTGGACAGGCCGTTGGAGAGAAGTGAAAGCCTGAACTCCAGAAGTGTAAGACAACATTTCATCGCTCTTCTCAACACTTTTGTGTTGTAAATGAAACCGATTCTAAACACACATTTCCTCTCATTTTCCTCAGAGTTTCGTAAAGCACAACAAAACATTCCACAAACTCTTCCCGGAAATCCCAGAAAGCGAGGACTTGCTCCATGGTGAGGAATAGGAATGTGTTTTCATTGAGCCGGTCGATATTTGCGATGTTGACCCTGAGGGCTGTCTTCAAATTTATGCATGAGTGAAGTTTTTTTTTTTATTGGAAAGGAAAGAAAAAAAAAATTTAAACGAGTGTTTGCGTTTCTAAGATGCTATTTCACGTCTTTTTTTCACTCTATTGTGCTCATTCCAGCTGCTTTTTTTTAGCTTTTTACTAAAAATGTTATATCTTTAAGGTTTTTGTAAATAAAGTGATCTTAAAGTAAAAAAATTCTCTCTCTCTCTCTCTCTCTCTCTCTCTCTCTCTCTCTCTCTCTCTCTCTCTCTCTCTCTCTCTCTCTCTCTCTCTCTCTCTCTCTCTCTCTCTCTCTCTCTCTCTCTCTCTCTCTCTCTCTCTCCAGCCTACATCTGTGCGCTGCAGAAAGAAGTGCCTTACCATGGGCGTCTGTACATCACTGACAGCAACATGTGCTTCTTCTCCTCTGTGCTGCTCAAGGACACTAAGGTAATATTCAATTCACATTTATTTGTATAGCGCTTTTCACAATACACATCGTTTCAAAGCAGCTTTACAGAAAATGTATAAATCCATATTACAATTCAGAGTGATCTGTTATCAGAGGTGACTAAGTTATGCATTTCAGAAATGTACATATGCAAAATCATACTTAGCGAAAAAAATTATTAATTTAAACAATGCAGAAACAATGAGCTCATTGAGGTAATGAATACTTGTTTAGCAAATGATTATGACATTTAGAAAAATGTAGTATTGGTGCATGTTAATTCAGAGTTTGAATCAACAAGTAATAAAAAAGGATAAACGCAGTCTAACAGTGGCTCGATCGTGTGTGTGTGTGTGTGTGTGTCAGGTGGTCATCCCAGTCTCCAGTGTGATTGTCCTGAAGAAGCAGAACACTGCGCTGCTCGTTCCCAACGCCATTTCGGTTCGCACCTCTGACGGAGAGAAGGTCAGTTTCTGTCCCGCACACACAGGGTTAAACCGGATCCACACGGGGTTAAACCGGATCATGACCGAATACACAGGGTTAAACCAGATCATGACCGAACACACGGGGTTAAACCAGATCATGACCGAACACACAGGGTTAAACCAGATCATGACCGAACACACGGGGTTAAACCGGATCCACACGGGGTTAAACCGGATCCACACGGGGTTAAACCGGATCCACACGGGGTTAAACCGGATCATGACCGAACACACAGGGTTAAACCAGATCATGACCGAACACACAGGGTTAAACCAGATCATGACCGAACACACGGGGTTAAACCAGATCATGACCGAACACACGGGGTTAAACCAGATCATGACCGAACACACGGGGTTAAACCAGATCATGACCGAACACACGGGGGGTTAAACCGAACACACGGGGGGTTAAACCGGATCATGCACGAACACACGGGGTTAAACCAGATCATGCACGAACACACGGGGGGTTAAACCAGATCATGACCGAACACACGGGGTTAAACCAGATCATGCACGAACACACGGGGGGTTAAACCAGATCATGACCGAACACACGGGGGGTTAAACCAGATCATGACCGAACACACGGGGTTAAACCAGATCATGCACGAACACACGGGGGGTTAAACCAGATCATGACCGAACACACGGGGTTAAACCAGATCATGACCGAACACACAGGGTTAAACCAGATCATGACCGAACACACGGGGGGTTAAACCAGATCATGCACGAACACACGGGGGGTTAAACCAGATCATGCACGAACACACGGGGGGTTAAACCAGATCATGACCGAACACACGGGGTTAAACCAGATCATGACCGAACACACAGGGTTAAACCAGATCATGACCGAACACACGGGGGGTTAAACCGAACACACGGGGGGTTAAACTGGATCATGCACGAACACACGGGGTTAAACCAGATCATGCACGAACACACGGGGGGTTAAACCAGATCATGACCGAACACACGGGGGGTTAAACCGAACACACGGGGGGTTAAACCGGATCATGCACGAACACACGGGGTTAAACCAGATCATGCACGAACACACGGGGGGTTAAACCGAACACACGGGGTTAAACCAGATCATGCACGAACACACGGGGGGTTAAACCGAACACACAGGGTTAAATCAGATCATGACCGAACACACGGGGGGTTAAACCGAACACACGGGGTTAAACCAGATCATGCACGAACACACGGGGGGTTAAACCGAACACACGGGGTTAAACCAGATCATGACCGAACACACAGGGTTAAACCGGATCATGCACGAACACACGGGGGGTTAAACCGAACACACGGGGTTAAACCAGATCATGCACGAACACACGGGGGGTTAAACCGAACACACAGGGTTAAATCAGATCATGACCGAACACACGGGGGGTTAAACCGAACACACGGGGGGTTAAACCGGATCATGCACGAACACACACGGTTAAACCAGATCATGCACGAATACACACGGTTAAACCGGATCATGCACGAACACACGGGGGGGTTAAACCGAACACACAGGGTTAAACCGGATCATGCACGAACACACGGGGGGGTTAAACCGAACACACAGGGTTAAACCGGATCATGTACTGAATAATGCAAATTATAAAAAAAAAAAATATTAACATGAACTTTATAAAAGCTTAGAATTTATCATTGGAAATAATAGGAATTCCACAAAAATGCAAAAGTCAAATGTCCCGATACATCACATGAATTCTCTTTTTAATTATTATTTTGGAGTGAAATATGAAACGGACATTCCTTCATTCATTCTGAACTTCTTTATATGTACATGCGCATGAAATGCTTAATGTTTGTGTTGCAGTATCTGTTCGTGTCTCTGAGGAACAGAGAAAGCTGTTACAAACTCCTGCTCTCCGTCTGTCCTCAGCTGGAGGTGAGAGATTATATTATTATTAATGACAACATTATATAAACACAGAAGGAAACCTCACAATGTAGAACAAATAATGAGAAAAGACAGGGGTTTATAACTAATCAGAAAAGACAAGGAAAAGGGGGGGTGAGTGTTTGATGACGATGTCACTGGTCACATGTTTCCTGTGCTCATCATATCTCTGGTTCTTCAGGACGGCAGTGCCAACAGCAGCCCTCTCTTCTCCTCCGCCGAGAACAGCTTCGACCACACGCCCAAACTCGTGGTGAGAGACCACTAATATTTCCTAAAACAATAATTATTGCATATTTCCTCAAACCCTTTGTTCAGTGTGTATATCAGTACGAGTATTGAGTGTGTGTGTGTGTGTGTTTCGGCAGCTGAACTCGAGTCAGTCGAGTCTGGACGACTCTTTGGATGTGAACGGAGAACGTGTGTGTCCTCAACCAGAGCTTCTCGTCTCCAGACTCACTCGAGGTCTGTTCAGAACAACATCAGGACGGGTTTACCGTTTAATCCAGACAGAAATATCCCAATCAGGCGTCATTAGTGGCCCTCCAAATAAGCAATCATTATTATTTTGAACATTTTATTTTCTATCTATCTATCTAATTGTAATCTAATCTCCTCTATCTATCTGGTGTGCTTCAGAAAGTCCTGCTGCTGGACCGAACCCGACTGTGAGGATCTCAGAACCGGTTCAGGGTGACGAGAACACGGGTACGGCCTCGGGATGAGCTCGTGAGTTTATGACTTCATCATGTTGTGTTTGATTGGCTGACGGAGATTCTACTTCCTGTCCCTGCAGGAAGTTCGTGGGTTTGGACTGTGACAGACCGAGCTCGATCGCTCCTGATCCAGAGAGAAGTCAGCAACCTCAACACACTCCTCCTTATATACCTGATCCTGTGAGTCCAAACACCAGAGGAACATTCACACTAACATTTAGCAAATATTTACTGAAGAATTTAGACTCTTACAAATATTTTAAACAAATAAATTAGAAAAGTCATACAGATATTTAAAATTGTAAATAAAATGTATAAATATTTTTACAAATTATTAAATAAGTATTTCCAAAAAAGTACATTTATAAATATAAATATCAAATATCTAGTAAATTTAGAAAATGTAATAAAATAGCTATAGAAATATTTACAAAGTTATTCACACAAATATTTCTTACAAATAATTTGTAAAATATTTATACAAGAATTAAAAAAAAAAAAAAATATATATATATATATATATATATATATATATATATATATATATATATATATATATATATACACAATATTTCTTAAAACTAATTAATAAAATAGTTATAGAAATATTTATTAAAAATTATGTATAAAGTATTTAGAAATGTACTAAATATAGATTCATTCAAAATTAAATAAAAATAACTTGGAAAATATAACTATTTAGAAAATAACTATTTCCTAAAAATAACTTATGAAAACATTTATACAAGTATTTGTAAAAAAAGAAAAAAAAATTATATATATATATACAATAATAATACAGTGAGGAAAATAAGTATTTGAACACCCTGCTATTTTGCAAGTTCTCCCACTTGGAAATCATGGAGGGGTCTGAATTTGTCATCGTAGGTGCATGTCCACTGTGAGAGACATAATCTAAAAAAAAAAAATCCAGAAATCACAATGTATGATTTTTTAACTATTTATTTGTATGATACAGCTGCAAATAAGTATTTGAACACCTGAGAAAATCAATGTTAATATTTGGTACAGTAGCCTTTGTTTGCAATTACAGAGGTCAAACGTTTCCTGTAGTTTTTCACCAGGTTTGCACACACTGCAGGAGGGATTTTGGCCCACTCCTCCACACAGATCTTCTCTAGATCAGTCAGGTTTCTGGGCTGTCGCTGAGAAACACAGAGTTTGAGCTCCCTCCAAAGATTCTCTATTGGGTTTAGGTCTGGAGACTGGCTAGGCCACTCCAGAACCTTGATATGCTTCTTACAGAGCCACTCCTTGGTTATCCTGGCTGTGTGCTTCGGGTCATTGTCATGTTGGAAGACCCAGCCTCGACCCATCTTCAATGCTCTAACTGAGGGGAAGGAGGTTGTTCCCCAAAATCTCGCAATACATGGCCCCGGTCATCCTCTCCTTAATACAGTGCAGTCGCCCTGTCCCATGTGCAGAAAAACACCCCAAAGCATGATCCTACCACCCCCATGCTTCACAGTAGGGATGGTGTTCTTGGGATGGTACTCATCATTCTTCTTCCTCCAAACACGTTTAGTGGAATTATGACCAAAAAGTTCTATTTCTATTATGACTTTCTCCCATGACTCCTCTGGATCATCCAAATGGTCATTGGCATCCCCTCCATGATTTCCAAGTGGGAGAACTTGCAAAATAGCAGGGTGTTCAAATACTTATTTTCCTCACTGTGTATATATATATATATATATATATAAATAAATAAATAAATAAATAAATATTATTATTATTATTATTAATGTCAATATTTATAAAAGATTATCAAATTGTTATAGAAATATTTACCAAATAAAAAAAATGTATACTGTATTTCCAAAAAACTAATTTATAAAAATAGTTATATAAATATTTAAAATATGTACTAAAAATATTATACAAATTGCGGTTACTTTTGCTGTTTTGGTGCATTGTTTTAATTTGTATTTAAATAAAAATTAATTTCCATCAAATCTGTTAATTTAATGGTTAAACATTTTTAATCTAATTGTCAACAGCATCATTCCAGTCCGAAATGCCTATATTGTAGCATCCGACGCCTTCAATTATTACCCGAGATAATAGCGTGACGCATCATCATAAGCTGCCTGAATATACGTGGTTTCTGGGCGCGCGAGTCTCGTCTTGCTGATGCGCAGGAATGTGGTTTAAGCTTGAGACGCCCTCAAGGTTGGTTAAGGTTCTTTTAGTGCGTGAAAAGTGACGTGTTTCGGTGTCCGGCAGGGTGTTTCTTCTCCTGTTGCCATTTTATACAAATATTTTTCTAAAAACACTTTATTAAATATTTATATAAATATTTCCTACAATAGTAATTATAATAATTATAATAATAAAATATTTTTCTAAAAACACTGTAAAATATTTATATAAATATTTCCTACAATAATAATAATACAATATTTTTCTAAAAACACTGTTAAATGTTTATATAAATATTTCCTAAAATAATATTTATTAAATATTTCCTAAAAACACTTTGTAAAATATTCATAAAAATATTTTCTAAAACAATATTTATACAAATATTTCCTAAAATAATATTTAAAATAATTCCTAAAAACACTTTGTAAAATATTTTTACAAATATTTCCTAAAACAATATTTATACAAATATTTCCTAAAATAATAATTTAAATATTTCCTAAAAACACTTTGTAAAATATTCATAAAAATATTTTCTAAAACAATATTTATACAAATATTTCCTAAAATAATATTTAAAATAATTCCTAAAAACACTTTGTAAAATATTTATACAAATATTTCCTAAAACAATATTTATACAAATATTTCCTAAAATAATAATTTAAATATTTCCTAAAAACACTTTGTAAAATATATTTATACAAATATTTCCTAAAATAATATTTAAAATATTTCCTATAAACACTATGTAAAATATTTATACAGATATTTCCTAAAACAATAATTATTAAATATTTCCTAATAACACTGTAAAATATTTATACAAATATTTCCTAAAACAATATTTATACAAATATTTCCTAAAACAATATTTATACAAAATATTTCCTTAAACAGTATTTATACAAATATTTCCTAAAATAATAATTAAAATATTTCCTAAAAACACTTTAAATATTTGTATAAATATTTCCTAAAAACACTATGTAAAATATTATAACAATATTTTCTAAAACAATCCCCTGGTTTCACAGACAGGGCTTAAGACTAGTCCTAGACTAAAATGTAAGTCTGAGCTGTTTCCACTGAAATAAACTTGCACTGACTGATCTTAAAAATATATCAGTGCCTTTTTAGTTTTAAGATGCACATCGGTAATGTTTTTTTCTAAGCATGTTTATAAAAATTACTTAAATGTCCTAATTGATCTATGGTCTAATCCTGGCTTAGTCTAAGCCCTGTCTGTGAAACCGGGCCAATATTTATTAAATATTTCCTAAAAACACATGGTAAAATATTGATAAAATATTTCCTAAAAACACTTTGTAAAATATTTTCTAAAACAATATTCATTAAATATTTCGTAAAATATACAAATATTTCCTAAAATAATCATTATAAAATATTATATTTTAATATAAAATATAAATATTATTATATAAAATCGATATTATTTTATATATTGTAGTGTGTGAGAAGTGACGTGTTGTGTGTCCTTCAGGGTGTTTCTTCTCCTGTTGTCCTCTGGCTATATCGGCCTGCGTATCGTGGCCTTGGAAGAGCAGCTGACGTCTCTCGGAGCCCTTCCCGAATTCACTGTTCAAAGCGGGTAAATGCTCCTTTCACACGCGTTTGATGATGTTCCTGACTCTGTGAAACCAGACCAATCAGATAATCAGGTTTTGTTTGTGCTTTCAGGTACAAAGAAACATAAAGAGTCTGTGCACTTTCATCTGAACTGTGGAACGAACACCAAAAAACGCCCGCAGGGAATGCTGGGAAGGACCTTTATTTGCACCCAGAACCAAACTCTCTGCCAAGTAAAAGATAAACGCCTGCAGGGAATGCTGGGAAGGATCTTTATTTTTACCCAGAATCAAACTCTGCTAAGTAAAGAACCAAACGGGAAGCTGTTGGATTTCACAAACCGCTGGCGTGTTTTCATTAGGAGTTTCCATCAGCGACTCGCCTTAAACAGCCAAAGACAACCGGTTTGTCTTGAAGGAGTGTCAAAAACAACTAGTAAACAAACAGCTGGTTCTTCTGTGGGGAAGCATTTCATCTGTTATCATTTCATTTGAAATGTTTTACGAACCATCAAAAAAAATGGCGTCCGTTTTCCTCCCGAAATCTTTGATGGCTTGTTTCCTTAATCTCGTTCTGCGACGGTTTCATCTTTTTCCGGCTTCATTCTTCCTCTAGACGTCCATTTTTCTACTTTTTTTTTTTTTTCTCTTCGTACAAGGAGTTTGCGATATTAAACCAAATTTTTGTTGAACGATGATAAAAAAAAGAAAAGAAAATCGAACCCTTACTATTACTGTATGTACAGTCTATGCACAGAAGAAAAAAATACTCACATCAGGTATTAAACGCCTTTCTTTTGTTTGTTTCGTCTTTTTATACCTTACGGAGACGAAGTGATTCCGAAACGTAGGTCTCTTCGTAATCCGAACGATTTAAAAATAAATAAATTTAAAAAAAAAAAAAAAATGTTTGCATGTTTGCGCAAACCCAAAAAGAGCATTTATGTTCAGGACTCGAATCATGATACTTGACGAAAACGGTCCAAAATATGCATGATTTTTGTGTGCGTGTGTGTATGTGTTCTTATAAATATGTTGCAATATGTTCAAGAGATTGCTGTTGGAGTGCACTTTATAGTGTGGAGACTCTCTCCCATCCTGAAGGGGGCGCTATATATTCGTTCTGGGGTATTAGACGGTGCTAAGAACCTCTCACTCAGGGCTGGGACTAACTCGCAATGCATCGTGGGAGATCCTTCAGGCGTTTGGAACGAACACACACAAACTCGTTGAGAGTTTCACACGTGGGTGATGTAAACGCACGTCGCTCCTTCAAACATAAACTCTAGGCAGAGTGTTTTTCCCTTCGAAATGGAGAGTCCCCAGTTGAACTGATCCATGTAAACAAAAGGAAATGGATTTGCACAGCATTTCAACTCGTCGCCGGGGCATCGCAACCTCAAAGTCCCCTCAACGACTGTCCAATAACCACAATGCAAGAATCCCAACTTTCATAACTTGTTTATATTGCACTATTGTATTGTTTTTGTATCAATATGTTGGTAAACATCTTGTTTTTTGGTCTATTTATTGCATTGTGTGTAATTCAAAGTAGTCTCTGTGAGACTGGCTTTGGCATTGTTTGAATAAATCAAGTGCTAAGGAAATTCCGTGTCACCATTGTTTATTGATTGCAGTCTAAAAATAAACTGTTATCAGTGGAATGTGTTTATGGGACAGTCAGGATGTTGCAGGAAAGGATAATCATCCCGTTTTTCAGACTTTAAAATATTGTACAAGCAGTAGACATTTACATGAATTAATGTTGCTTTATGCTGTTGTTCACCATTGATTCATGTTCGTTTATAATGCATTCATGTTAATATATGCAACTTTATATGTTAATGTATTTTTTTTTATTTACATTTAGCCGTTGTAAATGCTGTGAAAGTATTGTTCGTTGTACTTTCATGTTGTGTGTTGATTTAAATCATGCACAGAATCTTAAAGGGAAGTGTTCAGCTGTTCCAGGTTTGAGAAGAACGTAAAACAAATCGGAAAATAATCTGAATACAGTTATTGGCGGGAAATGTGCTTGTATAGAGCAGACTCGGCGCGATTTGCGTTTTTGATTTGACTTTAAGTCGGTTCTTTTGAATGAATCAAAAACGAAAATCGCGCAGAATCTGCTCTATGCAAGCACATTTCCCCCCAATAACTGTATTAAAATTATTTTCCGATTGGTGTTTTAAAAAAAAAAAAAACGCAAAATGTCTAGTGTTTTTTTTTTTTTAATCGCTAAAGAAACCGATTCTGAGACATTCGTTTGGGAATTGAACTGCTTTATTTTTTTATACATTACAAAGCATTAAAGCAATACAGATCAACATGGAAAAAAACAAAACAAAAAAGATACGCAAATAAGTTGCTATGGTAACAAAACAAAAAACATTTGCAATACATTCATACCTAAAGAGGACAAAAAGGATGAATATAGAGAGATCAATGCTTTGGGATTAACAGAGCTTTGGATAGTTTCCATGTATTTGTCTAGATCATCTTTGAATAGAGAAAAGAGAGGGTTAGAGCCAGTGCATTTTTTCTTATGGGAAATTTAACCAGTAGGAAGCACACATAAAAAGTCCTATTTTCTCTTTTGAGTGGTCAGACAATCCAAAGAAAACATCTTTAAAACGGAAAGAAAAGTCACTTAGATAAATCAGATTGGATAAACTAAGAAATCTGGCCCATCTGAAATCTGTGTGAGTACATTGCCAAACCTAGTGAATGACATGTCGTCCTCAGGAGAGTGACAAAAACAGCAATTCACTTCAATGTCTGATTTATACATTCCTAAGAAAGGCTTTGGCTGGGTATCATTTGTGAATTAATTTAACTTCATTGGAAAAGCAGATGCTTATGACATACTTTTTCCCATGCTAAATTCTCTATAATAGTAGTAGCCTATGGTATTACAAGGAATTGTCATTATCTCTTTCTGGAAGAGAGCTCTGATTTTATAATTAAATTGGCTTGGAAAAGCCAACTTACTGATATTGTAATTAAGATTATTATTATTATTCTTAGACTTAAGATCTTTTTAACTAATCATTCTTTCTTTCTAACTAATCTTTCTTTCCTTTCTCTTTCTTTCTCTCTTTTTCTTTCTTTCTTTCTTTCTCTCTTTCTTTCTTTCCTTTTCTTTCTTTCATTCTCTACTTTCTTTCTCTTCTTTCTTTCTTTCTTTCTTTCTTTCTTTCTTTCTTTCTTTCTTTCTTTCTAACTCCAAACTAAATTCAAATGTTGACAGTTGGAGAGACTCATTAGACTCCATCAGCTGTCATTCTATGTACTATTTCTAATCAATCAAGACATCCAATTCCATTCTAATATTTCTAAACTGAAAACCTTCAAACTTCTACAAACTTTTAAAACTACTAAACTAAAACTTAAACTAATTAAAACTGAAAACATTCAAACTTTTAACCACTAAACTAAAACTTTAATTAAAACTAAAAACCTTCAAACTTCAAGCTTTTAAAAATTCTTCAAACTTTCTGGCAAAGCTTTTTCATGCCAACTTAAAGTTTGTCTACAAACTTTTTCCATCTAGGCCTAGTTATTATTTGTTGTTACAGAAAAGCATACATTTCCGATCAAAGAGTAATAAGTACATGTTCATCATGGAAATGTAGAACCTTCCAACGGAACTCCAGAGGGAATTGCATTGAAAACAAAAGCATATTCATTAGCAGTTATAGGAATTTTATATTTCTGTAAAAAAAAAAAAAAAAAAAAAAAAAAAAAATCTAAATAGTTGTACAAGTCTTGCCCTGTGAATTAAAAAGCTATCCAGCTCAAAGAAGGTAGTTTTTGAACCGGTTGTCAAAAAAGTGATTTATTCTTGTAGAGAATATCCTTATTGTTCCATACGTAATATAGCTATATGTGTGGGGAAGGGAATCGAACTGCTCTGGTTTTGCAGCACGTGTTTGATTCACTAAAATAACCTTTTCCTAACTTGATCGTTTGGGAATCGGGGATCGTTTTTTTATCGTTTATACATTATACATGCACTTTCCTTCAAATGCAAATATTGAAAACTATACAATTAGGTGTATACAAATAAAATAGAAAAAAAACGGGCTGTGTTTTGTAATCACTCAAAAGAATCGGTTCGGACGAGTCATTAGTTCAGAATCTTGGTCGCGCTGTATGATTCAGTCGCAGTGTTTCGCACACTCGGTTCATAAACGTCTTTCTTTTGTGTGTATTGCTCAGTGTACAACATGCTGACAGTAAAGGATGCCGTGTTTGTTCTCAGCATGTTGAAACGCTGCCAAAACAGTTTTTACGAGACTGCCAGTGCCTGACTGTACACGTTTTGATACGTTCAACTACTTGGCATGTTAATCTAAGAATCTGGTTCTGAGACTGCTTGTGCTGCAAAAAGATGCACAGACTAAAGAAAACATCTGTGGGATTTTAGGAAAACAAGAACTCGTGACTGGTGATGCTGTTCACGCGTAGCCTACTACAGCGATTCAACTCATTCCGACAGAATTCCTGAAGCGTTCTGTAAGACTGCGGTCAACAAAAAGCCCGTGCGCCTATTACTATTATTACGGTAACCGCAGAGAGAGAAAGTGCTTTCAGAGCGTTGGAGTTGCGAGATAACCAGAAATGCGAGATAATATAAAAAATATGTCTTGTTTCGAGATTGTTTTGTAATTCCACTTCATCCATATTATTTATACACGCTGTGTCTGTTTTATTTATGTGTTTACAGCATAATTATTTGCAAAAAGCACGTAAAATAGATTATCTTTCTAAATACCTCTTTTTGCCATTTCTTTTACTGATTGGACTGACAGCTACTCTTCAATGCATTTGTTACTTTTATTACATGTATGCATTACTGATTCACTTAGTCTATTCTTGCAATGTTAATGCATCATATTCAATATGATTTTTTTTTTTTTTTTTTTTTAAATCTAATAAATAGAAAAAATAAATGACCAGTTCTTATAGGGGACGTCCCACATTATATGCACACTTCATATGAAGCAATCTTACTGTGGCGTTCAGGAGAAATATAAAAAACTTTTCCACTTGTAGGGGCTATAAAAAAACTACATGCACACATCTGTGTGTGTGTGTGTGTGTGTGTGTGTGTGTGTGTGTGTGTGTGTGTGTTCTTGTTTGTTCATCCTTGTGTGCAGCAAATGTCCCCACAAGGATAGTAAAACCTGAGATCACCTACTTTGCGGAGACCATCCAGTGATCCCCACAAGGAAAATTGACAAATAAACATACTAAATGATGCGAAAATGTGAGGGTTAGGGGACATATCTTCATTTTGCCTTCATCATCGTGTTTGTGTGAGTTCTACAACACAATCTGTGACGGAAGACCCCACCTAAATAAGATAAGCGGCATATTTTGAATTTGTGTGTGTGTTTGGACTTTGAGGATCTCCCTGTGTTCGCCTCCTGTGCCTTGAACATGGAGAACGGTCCCTCGAGAAACACTTAGAGGAGTTTCTCGACCTAGCACATCAGACACCCTTCTCGCACAACTGCCTGTGCTCGTTTCTGTGGCAATTCACATATTCCAGGAGCACTAATCTCTACTTTAAATAACATTTATGTCTTCAGAAAAACAAGTCAGAAATTGTTGGAGCATGTAAGGCTGGGCAAGGCTGGGCCACAGACTTATAGTGTCGAATTTTCTCATTCAGTTATCTGCTGCTGCTGCTTGTTTCCACACTGAATTAAAAAAAAAAGTATTCTTTTCCAAAAATTGCGTAATATAAAGTGGCAATTGCTTGTTATAAAGTCAGGATTGTGAGATAAACTCGCATTTGTGAGAAAATGTCAAAGTTGTGGGATAAAAAGTTCCCTTCCGGGAGTGGGCGCCTTTGTCTTCATTATCGTGTTTGTGTGCATTCAATAACACAATGTGTGACATGCATAGTATGGGACGCTCCCTAACATCTGGCCATTAATATTTTTCTGCTTATTAGAAATAAGGCCTTTATAGGCCCCTGAAGTGTGACATACATGAAAGCAGTTTACTGCAGCGTTTTGGAGATATGTCACATTTTACTATATTGCTATAAAAGACCTCATTTCTATTAAGTAGAAAAAACGAATGGTTAGGTTTTATTGGGGACGTCCCATACAGTATCCACACCTCATATGAAACCATTTTGAATGAATGAATGAGGCATTTATATAGCGCTTTTCATTTGTACAGCATTTTGGAGATACGTGTACTGAATGGGACGTCCCCTATAAAACCTGACCATTGGTTTTTAAATGATAACTTTTTAGCCATCTGAAATAGTAAAATATGAAACATCTCCAAAATGCTGCAGTAAAATGGTTTCATATGAGGCGTGAAAACTGTATGTATGGGACACTGCATCCAAGAGAAACTGTCATTTTAATACTGTAAAAAAGAAAAAGAAAAAAGAGGTATTAATAAGGAGTGTATACTTTGTTACTGCTTTTTGCTAATAATTATGCTGTAAACCTCTACATAAAAAATGTCTTGAGATGTGACCTATAAAGAAAGAAAAAACACCAAGTCAAAGAAATAAACAACTTGCAAAGACAACGTGAGAGTAAATAAAAAGGATAACAGAGTAAAGTACAAAAACTCTCAAAACATGGCATCTTGTTCGTCTCTCACAATTCTGGCCAAACTGGATGGATGGATGGATGGATGGATGGATGGATGGATAGATGGATGGATGGATGGATAGATGCATAGTCAGGGCTCCAAACTGCGACTAAAATGGTCGCATTTGCGACCAAAAATATTTATTTGCGAGTGAAATTTCTGCCAAGGTCGCCATTGGCGACAATACAAATTTACTCCCTTTGATTGTAAAATTTGCATCCTACGTGCATGTTTTATAACCAGTAGCCTATCGTAGGGGTGTGCGATATGACGATTTTTCATCATGGACGATTAAAATGTCTCCACGATCTGCTTTTGAAGAAATATCGTAGAATCCTGCACTCTAGTTGCTGTTCTGGCGCCTCTGTCCCGGTCAAAACATACTGAACAACGCGACGTATATTCACATGTTAACGCAGCGGAACGGGACACTGCAGTTCACAAAAGTTAATAATTTGCATGTGCTTTAATGCCTTGTCGGTTAAACATTTAATTTGCGTGCTGATGCGCTGTTCTAACATGTGCCTTTCTCAGCGCGTACATGTGAAGCTCACATGCACTAAAAGCCTGTCTACCAGCGCCTGGATACTGGACTAAGTTATATTTTGAGTCTTATTGTGCTAATACTGTTAAATACACACAAGGTTTACATAAACAAAGTCGGTTATGTCTAAAGTGAAAGCAAACTTGAGAAAATTGAGAGAAAATCGGCTTGTCAAATGCGTGTACATTAGACGTGTCGCGCGCAGCAAGAGACAGTAGCAATTGTAAACACGCTGCCGCTTGTCCTTAAAGGGATAGTTCACCCAAAAATAAAAATTCTCATTTACGCACTCTAATGTTGTTCCAAAACTGTATTAATTTCCTTCTAATATTTTTCTAATATTTTCTAATATTAATAATTTGAAGAATGTGGGTAACCAAACAGTAGCTGGTCCCCATTGACTTCACTGGGGTACATCAACTGTTTGGTTACCCACATTCGTCCAAATAACTTTTATTTTCAACAGAAGAAAAACAAGTTTAAAACAACTTGAGAGAGTAAATTATGACAATTTGAATTTTTAGGAGAACTATCCTTTTAATGTTAATGAAACAACAAAATGCAAAGAGAAAATTACTCACTGTTCTTGACTGATAACTTTAATAGTAGCTGTAATAAGTATCAATTTATTATTTATACAGTGAAGTCTATGTTTTGTTTTATTTTCATATTTGTTAATTTAATTACTTTCTTCAATGCTACTGTTAAATAAACCTACTGTAGCTGAAAACATAAAGCACTGTTTATTTCATTTGTATATTAAGTTGTGTATGTGTAATGTTTATCTTTGATCTTAATATTTAATAACAAAGAAAATAATGACTACATTTTTATCTTCGCCCCTTTCTGCCATTCTTTTTTATTTTACATTTTGTTACCTAAGGCTTTGTTTTTAAAATATGGACATTAGTTTGGCTGTAATGCTCAGTCACAAAATAGTAAAACCAACATAAAAAGAATTGTGATAAAATCGTGAATTGTGATTTTCCTGAAAAAAATCGTGATATGATATTTTTGCCATATCGCCCACCCCAAGCCTATCGCTTCATTTGTTTTGTTAACGTCATGAAATTAGATGCTTTGCGTGAACGTTTCACTGAGTGAAAGCGCCAAAATATGAACTTATGAAATAGTTCATAAGTCGGAAGTGACATTCAGTTACCAAATAAGCTCCAGTTCCCAGAACATTCACAAGATGAAAATGCTGAAACTGTAAGAAGAGGAGAGACATGCACACAACAGGGTGACTAAAATGTAAGTGCATTGTTATGTGGCTCTTAAAAAAATTATTTGGCGCCTGTTTTTTTCCCCTATAGGAGCCATTGGCTCCTTGATAGATTTTTTTGTTTGGAGCCCTGATAGTTCTGGCCAACTCAAGCGCTCTGAAAGTGTGTTCTCTATCTCTGCTGTTCCTGAAATTACCGTATTCATAGTAATATGCGCACACAAATATATATATATATATATATATATATATATATATATATATATATATATATATATATATATATATATATATATATATATATATATATATATTTATTTATTTTTTGGCGGCTGGCTTGACCGCAGTCGTGGTCTGACCAGAGATAGTTAAATTCTGCAGAAACGATATCATAGTTATTTCCGAAGGACGTACGTGTCTCACATTTCTCTCTTCAGTGGGGCTGGGAAAATATTTTGCATGTTACTGCAGATTTATTTAGTAGCGTAAGGAGGACCTTAAACTTCACACGAGCCTTTATAACAGCCCTGCTGTGCTCGAAACTACTGATATCAGATTTTCCTCCAGATTTCACCAGAAACGAACGGATTTCTGCTGGTCATTTATGTGAAAGGTAAGGGATTGTGTTTGATATTGAAGATTTACTACTTCTTCCCTTTGGGTTGGGGTTTGCAGTGTTGTAATAGAAGAGCCATTTAGGTTCCCCAAAAAACTTTTAGTTTTATAATCTAAAGCAGAGATGCACAAACTCGGGCCCGCGGGCAAAAGTTGCCAAGTGATGTACTTTGATTTTTCCCGCTACGTCGTCAGGAAAAATATATTTATTTATTAAAAAACATTTTTTATGGTTTCATAAAAAAAATGGCTTCAACCATTACCATTGGAGTGTGCATTTTATTCGTTTATACGGTTTATCGCGGCAATTACTATGCACATTATTGTTACCGTGGGCACTTCAAAATACTATGAATAATTCTATATGCCATATTAGCTTAACTGTTTTCATTTCTCTGAACTTACAGAAGCTTAATTTCCATCCACGAGTCAAGATTCCGATCGCTGTAATACAACCCGTATGGGCCATTAAACACAAGTGTGTGCCATCTGATAGAAAACGAGAGTGAAAACAAAACTTGTTTTGTCTGATGGAGGACCGCTTGGGCGTGAAAGAAATGCCTATCTGTGTGAAAATGAAATTGCATTATGGAATATAATAATCGTGTAGCCTATTATTATTAGCCACAATAAACGAGATTGCGAGATTGACCAAACAAATGCATGTTAAATTAAGAAAAAAACATGTGTCAGTTTTTAACAAAGTTCATTTTGTGTTTTTGCTCTTCAGGTCTATTATGCATATGCGAGAACTTTTTGAGTATATACTGTGCATGCTGTAACTTGCCTTTTGTTTATTATGTGTTATGTAAGAGATAATGTGCAATCAGCAACAACCTGGTGAATGCAACGTTACAGTAATATTAATAATAAACTGAAGTTCTCTGATATGTTTTTCAGTGCAATCAGAAGCACATGTAATAAACGCCATTTAGTTGTTTAATTATTGTGCTTAAAGATGTATTCCCTTATTAATAATAAACTTCATTTATATTTTAATCAGTCAAATGTTCCCTTGCATGAAATACATATCTACTTTACATATTTGCATATTATAAATCAATATTTATTTCTTGATTTATTCAAGATTCTTTTCTTTTTTATTGAATTTTTATAAAATACCAGTTGGTGATTAAAAAGTAACTAAAACATTAAAACAGAAGTAAAGTTTCATTGTTAAAACTTTGAAAATAAAACTGGATTAGTAAAGCATATTGCTTGATGTTTTAAAATTATGAAATCATATCAGGGGAACCAAAGGCATACAATCCCACTTTTACTTTCGGCACAGGACCTCCTCAATCAAGTCTGATTTTTGGCCCTTCATTGCAAAAAAAGAAAGAAAAAAAAAGAGCACCTCTGATCTAAAGAAACTGTTCACAGAACCTTTTATGCAATGGAAAGATTCCATAAAAAAGCTTTATTTCAAAGAGTGTGTGTTTGACTGTTGAAATGGGATGTTTCTTAGAAGGTTAATTGGATTGTTTAAAAATGAATATTGTCAGATTGGGTGAATGAAGTCACTCTGAACTAGTGCTGGGTAAAAAAAAAAAATAATAGATTTCTCAATTTTAATCGATTCTCATTTTGAAGAACCAATCGATTCTTAAATCTCAAGAATTGATTTTTTAGTCTGATTTCAGTTGATGAATGAACAAAACTTTGTAGTGCGCCAACCATCCATTTAATCTCAATTAGCTTTGCACATTTGTTACTTATGATAAAAAACTAAGTTTCAGCTTTCCAATTCTGTCCATTTAATTTGAAATGCGCGTGCTTTACTACTAGTTACAGCGCCAAGTAAACAGGAATGAATATCTGAAGGAATGTTGAAAGATACCGTACAGCTTACTGTAATCAATCATGTCTCATGTAATCACTCAGTCTGTGTTTCAGCCGTGGAAAGATGTCAGTAAAACAGTGTCAGTTTACAGCATTAGTTGAGAGATTTTATTAGTTGAGAGATTTTTGTGACCCCGCCCACGGAGAGCGCGCAATGATCTGAGGCAATCCATGCAAATGTGTCAACGCCCACATGATCAACTGCATAAAACACACCGCGAGTTTAATCAGACTCATGCACTTTATGTCGTCTTGCTTTGCTGTGTGGAATAATCCTTAGGAATAATTTAGTTTCACATCGAGGAACAACGGATCCAGCTATTCAGAGGACTGTGAATAGTAGCCTAAGTTTTTTATTCTTAAGTGCTTTGTTCTAATCGCGATATGCAATAGTGTTGGTAAACTACAAAAATACTGTTTATATCGCGTGTCTGTGTGTGTGTGTGTGTATGAATGAACGGCACAGATGTTTACTACAGCTGTACACAACAGCGCACACTTGCACTTACATTAGTAAACATGTTATTTTTACATGAACACATCTACTAGTTTAGCTTTTACCAAACTATATTGCTATACTGAGATGAGTAAAAATCGACTGAAATATGTTTAAATAAAATGTCTTTGTATAAGCAACGTATTAAACTGCAAATTAACATTTATATGCAAATATTTCTGCTCATATATAAATATATAGTATGTGATGTTTTGTTAAAAATAAAGTAGGTATATTGTATTATCAACTAAGATGTTATTATAGTGTTTGTTCCAATATTCAAACTAATGAATTGAATCCTTAACTTTGAAATAAGTATGATAAAATCGATGTATACTTTATAAAAAGAAAGATTAGCCTACACTTGAAATATTGTTAAAATTGTAATTGTTGTTGATTTATATGTGAAAACTGTTTAATAAAATAGCAAAACATATATATTTACAAGGTAGATTTAAGCAACATCTTAATAGGTCAATATAAACCTTCTCTTTAAAGGGATAGTTCGCCCAAAAATGATATTTAAGCCATGATTTACTCACCCTAAAGCCGTTGGAGATGCATATGTCAATCTTTTTTCAGACGAACACATTTTCAGTTATTTTAGAAAATGTCTTAGATCTTTCAGTGGTTATAATGTGAAGCAATGGGGTCCACAACGATGAAGTCCCAAAATGGGCATGCATCCTTCTCAAAAATAATCCATCCGGCTCCAGGGGGATAAACGAAGGCCTTCTGAGGGTAATCCGTGCGGTTTTGTCGTAAAAATATACATATTTAAAACTTTATAAACTAAAATAACTGGCTTCCGGTGGCGGTCGGTGCGCGTTCACAGAGATAGATGCTGGCGTATGACGTATGACGTAGCGTAGGAAGCGTCGTGACGTAGAACGAACGTTGAGTTTTGTTTTGCTCTGCTCTCTGGCTGCGCTGTCACGTTCGTTCTACGTCACGACGCATTCATCTCTGTGAACGCGCACCGACCGCCACCGGAAGCCAGTTATTTTAGTTTATAAAGTTTTAAATATGTATATTTTTACGACAAAACCGCACGGATTGCCCTCAGAAGGCCTTCGTTTATCCCCCTGGAGCCGGATGGATTATTTTTGAGAAGGATGCATGTACATTTTCGGACCTGAATCAGCTGGACCCCATTGCTTCACATTATAACCACTGAAAGATCTAAGACATTTTCTAAAATAACTGAAAATGTGTTCGTCTGAAAAAAGATTGACATATGCATCTCAAACGGCTTTAGGGTGAGTAAATCATGGCTTAAATATCATTTTTGGGCGAACTATCCCTTTAAATAATTTTTATTGTGTTTTATTAGTGACACATTTGGGGAGAGGATATATTCCAAAACATTCTGAAAATACAGTATGAGAATTAACTGCAAAGTTACTAGAAATGTTTACCATGGATATTATGCAATTTGCATGCATACAAAATAAGTCCTCACACTCTTTACTTGTGGTATTCTCAGTGATACACCTGACTGAAAGGCTCATTATGCAGCTAATTATGCGGGTCATTGTCTTCTCACAGGCATATTGCCTTTCCAAACAAAACGTGTCTTAGGCTACAAAGTTTAAATTAGGGATGTCCCGATCCGATCCACGTCATCGGTATTGTGCCGATACTGGCCCAGAACGCTAGATCGGAGATCGGAGGGGAGAAAAAAATATGATCCGATACTACTAGGGGTGGAACTGGAACGGTACATGTATTTGTATTGAACCGAAACAGTACGTGCGTCATGGTTCGGTGCATGGATTTACACGGAGAATACACGGTATACAAATAAATAAAACAGGCGTGCACATTAATTAATGTAATGCGGAACTACTGTTAGATGCGCGGGTTCTTTAGGGACACCTAATCTGTAGCCCCGCCGCTCTGAACGCGCGTCTATTTCGCTTCAAACGCTCGCTTTATAGGCTACGCACGTCCTATTCGCTTTGGACGCGCGAATGTATTCAAAATGTTTAAGCGTCGAACTAGATGCGATAGACGCGAATTTGACGCTCTATTCGCGTTTGGTGTGAACGCAGCATAATGAACAGGCTGCGATGTCAAGATTGCAATGCTGTGTGTGTGTGTGTGTGTGTGTGTGTGTGTGTGTGTGTCAGAGAGAGAGAGGCGCGGGCGCGATCGAACAGTGGAAACATAAAAACATACTCCGTCATTTTGTCCATACAGGACATCATTAAAACTGCAAAGTGTTTAGCCTACTTATATATGTGTAAAACACAACACTGTGCTTTTGTCAAACTGTAAACTCTTGTCAAACTGTAAACTACAACTGTCACCCCACCAAAATCACACGCACACACACACACACACTGTTTAAAAGCAAAAATGATCTCATCTTTTGGACATTCATCATATTGCATTGGTTTTCATTTCTTGTCCTAAAACAGAGCACTACTCTGTTTATTTTGAAGTTACACATTCTACATTGTTTAAAAAAGAAAATCAAATGTGTTTTTAATAGTAGAATTATTTTATACAGAAATAAATTATTTATAATTCAGATGAGAATAAAGTTAAAGTTAATTAAAATTTTAAGGAAACAAATATAGGCTATTGATCTGAAATATAACAAATTAATTTTAAATTCATTCAGGTACAATTACCAAACATATCTCAAAGTCTTTTGAATAAAGGGTGGCAGTCTTTCATTATCAACTGTTGTTGTGGACTATATACTGGAGAAGTATTTGTTCTCCATTTGAGTGAGATGTTTTATGTGGTTAATTGAGCAAAGTGCTTCCATATATTTTATTATTATTAGTATTAGTTCAAGAATAAAATAAAAATATCGGATTGATATCTTTAATTTTTAGTTTTTTCAATAACCATGCATAAACATTATTCTCTCAAAAATACAAACATGTAGATACATGTTGCTCACATATTATGGTAGCCCTGTTTGTGCTAAATAGAGTGTAATTACACCTTTGCCATTAATATGTTTATAAGCAACTGAAAAAAGCACAAATGTCAGGGCATAAGAATTATCGGTTATCGGCTTTCAAATATGAAGAATTATCGGTTATCGGCATTCATATATGAAGAATTATCGTTATCGGCTTTCAAATATTAAGAATTATCGTTATCGGCTTTCAAATATTAAGAATTATCGGTTATCGGCTTTCAAATATAAAGAATTATCGATTATCGGCTTTCAAATATGAAGAATTATCGGCTTTCAAATATGAAGAATTATCGGTTATCGGCTTTCAAATATAAAGAATTATCGGTTATCGGCTCGTTATCGGCTTTCAAATATGAAGAATTATCGGCTTTCAAATATGAAGAATTATCGATTATCGGCTTACAAATATGAAGAATTATCAGTTATCGGCTTTCAAATATGAAGAATTATCGTTATCGGCTTTCAAATATGAAGAATTATCGGCTTTCAAATATGAAGAATTATCGATTATCGGCTTTCAAATATGAAGAATTATCAGTTATCGGCTTTCAAATATTAAGAATTATCAGTTATCGGCTTTCAAATATAAAGAGTTATAGATATCAGACAAAATTTTAATATCGGTGCGTTCCAAATTCAAAGACTTGGAATATAGTGCACAAGTCATATGGACTACATTCATGGTGCTCTTTGCTCATTGGTTTTGAATCCGTTTCCTACAGGTTGAAGATGTCTAACTGCACCCTGAACATCACCAACACAGTCCTGAACCTACAAACGGCCACTTCGATTCCCACCTTCATCCTCGGGGTCCTGGGAAACATGTACATCCTAGTAATGTTCTGCCGGCGTCCCAGAGCGGACTGGACCTACATGAACATCTACATCACCAACATGGCCATCGCAGACAGCATTCTGCTGGTTTTCCTTCCCGTCAAGATTCACTACTACGACAGGCCATTGGAAGATAAGTTAAAGGGACTGTGTAATTGTGTTTTGTCGGTTTATTACATCAACATGTACGTGAGCATCTTCACCCTCACCGCGATAAGTGTGGTGCGATACGTGGCCATCAAGTATCCCATGAAGTCCAGGGCTATTTTATCCTGCAGGAACGCTCTGGTGGTTTGCGCAATCATTTGGTTCACCATTTTCTGCATCAGCCCGGTTTATTTTGTGACGGACTCTAATAATGATAAAAAAATGTGCTTTCAGAGGGTCAAGTCAGGCTTGTCGTTGCATTTCGTCTTGCTGTTGATCATTGTTGGGTTCCTCTTGCCGTTCCTGATCATACTGTACTGCTCCGTTAGGATCATTTACACACTGAGGAAACAGCTGGACATCGGAACCCGTTCTGAAAAAATCCAGTGCATGTTTATCATCGCGGCCAATTTCATTGTGTTTGTCATATGCTTCCTCCCCGTTCACTTGGGGTACTTCGTTAAATACGTCGTGCAAAACGAGGAAAACTACGGCTGCTCCGATAAGCAGCTCGCGCACAACTTCTTGCACATCGCTCTTTCCATTTCCAGTATGAACTGTGGATTGGACTGCTTTAGCTATTTTTTTGCCACTAAAACCTCATGGACTATGTGCAGCACAAACCGAAATGAAAAAGAATGTAAATCTGATTACACGGTTTCAGATAAAGATAGCATGCCTACTACTTAACTCTTTCCCCGCCATTGATGGAATTTTCGGGCTCTTTGAGTTTTCAGTGTTATACGGTAGGACGGCGCTATTACGCTTATTCTGAAATAGTACTGAATCTCCTGATAAAAACACAGGAGAAGAAGAAACAGAAACAAGTGATATAAGCATTGATGACGCACATGTAATCTCACATATCATCAGTATTAAACAGCATATAAATCAAAATGTTACTAAATGAAATGGACAAGCAACAGGACTGTGAAGCTTTGAGGTCTCCATCTGTGTTTTGATCATCGTTCTCGATCTGATCCTGATGAAGTCGGTGACAAAAATACGCTTTTTGCTCAAAATGTTGCTTTTTAACGAAACTAACCACTTTTCAAGTATTGATAATAAAAGAATGCATGAAACTTGTATAAAAGCATAGGGTCTGTTCTTTCTTTTGATATACTGCATGTTCAGATATTCATACAACAAAATATGCTGGCGGGGAAAGAGTTAATTGTTCTGACTGGATTTTATTTCATTATAAAGTCCTTTTGTGAAAGTTATGTGATGTATTGCAATATTAAACCTGGCTTTTGCATGAATAAAAACATATATATTAATGCTAGACTGGCTAGTTCATTCTGAGTAGTTTAAGCTGTACAATGAGTCTAAAGTGTTTATCTTACTTCTCTGAACTGTTAAACTTTCTTGTTGTGTTTTTCTTGTAGGATTTATTTTTGGAGCATATGGTGGCTGGTCATGGGCGCCGTAATCATTGTATATGGGTGGGACAAGACCCAGCCACTTTTTAAGACCAATGATATTGGACCCACTTACTTTTACCGTCTCTGATTCAGCGCATTTGTCTTTTCATCGCGCCGTCGGTCATAATCCATTCCACTTGAGGAATTCCCTAATAAATTAAACTCCATTTCCGCTGAATCGCTACATTATATTTCTCAACGAGCCGCAACTGAGGAAAGTAACCGCCCGTTGTACCCTTCCAATTAAATATTGCGTTGTAAACATCAATAACAGCTTTAAGTTGTCATTGCTGGCAAATGACCATGGTATTAGCGGGATAATCCACGGATAGCTGTGCATTTAATGCACGACGTGGAGGCAAAGAACCGCCCGACGCGAAGTGGAGTTTAGTTTAAGTGTTTTAAAGCTACACTGTGTGAATTTTTCCCCCATCTAGTGGTGAAATTGTATATGACTACCCAGTGAATATTAGTTTCTGTTCCTTTCAATTCCGAGGGCGTTTTAACTCCTACGGTGGCCGCATTATTCCAAGATTAATATGGCTTCCAGTTATCGACTTCGTCCATGACAATAATAAACAATAATACGTCTAAAATGAATAAAACTACAGGACAGATGTCAGGAGGTAAACATCACCCTTGGAATCGGCTATCCCAGCATAATCAGATTAGGCTAACATTACAATGTGTACAAAGTAAAAGCAATTAAAAACAACTAAAATTTACAGTGTCCTTTTTTTATATAGCTTAAAAAATTGCGCCTTTAAAACTATTCATCACCTGTGATCCGTCGCAGCACAGATTTATGTTACAAGGTAAACAATACTTTTTCACCATTGACGCGAGGATGAAGTTATACTAGAGGTCGTTCTGGTGTTATGCACAACCATGCTATGGTTAGACAAGCAACTATAAAACTTAGAATTTACACAAATAGGCTGGATTACCTGTCAAGAAGAAAGCAGGCAACTTCGGCGTCCGTTTTAAAATCTTTGCTCCTCATGAGAAAAGTTACTCCATTATTGACTTTGGTCTTGCTGATTTGCCTGTCGCGTTGACATTTTAATTCTCTCTTTCAAAATCAAATGTGAGTGAACACACACACACACACACACATCTTTCAAATCTGCCGGCAGTCGCGATCGAGCTCGCGAGTAATCTCCCCCTCGCATTCGTCACCGTGTCACTGAGTGAAAAACGCAAAAGGCGAAGCTTGAATTTACAGGTATGTCCCTCTTTGGCTAATGTAGTTTCAAGATGGAGGGGCAACATGGCGACCGGCATTCGAACCCATAGACATAATAAAAAAGTATTTATTATGTCTATGTTCGAACCCCTCGAGAATACTTTATTACTTGAAAGAAGTAGGCTAAATATACATTAATGAGCACATACATTTTTGAAAGAACTAAGTGTTTTTTGCTAAGAATCAGCTAAAAAAATTACACAGTGTAGCTTTAATTAAAAGGCACCAGAATACATGAAATGGTATTTAACAGTTACTCCAGTAAACAAGAACAAGAAATGCGGCCGCCATCTTAAACCGGTCATACTTCTATTTGCGTTGCATAGCAGCAGTAGACGCCAGAGCACTGTGCAGCATATTCCTGCTCAAATCGGCGGACCATCGCTCGGGGATTACTTTTCACTAGTAAGATTTAACATTTAACATTACCGTACTATTGGTTGTATTTTGTAAATAAAATATGCAATGTGTCCTGTATCATAGCTACATGTATGACCTTTGCAGCAAAAAAACCCGCGTGAAAATCGGTTCGGTATTCAGTGAGATATGATTAATTAAATGTGCTGACACCTGACAAACAGATTACACTGAGCGGAGCGGTTGACCGGTTTAAGATGGCGGCCCCACGGCTCGTCTGTGCCAATAGGCAGTAGCGGTCGATAGGGCGTCTACCTATATGATGTCTATGGGTCAAACAGCTAATGCTACCATTTTCCACATCTACCAGCTAAAGCTTAGCCTTAATGCAAGTAAACTTAATTTAACTGTCCATCATTGAAACACATGTATCTTCTACTACAAAAAAAACATATTCATGTACTCATTAACTCAAAAACATAGCGGTAAGAGCAGTATTTAACAAACCCATTTGTTTATTGAAAACTTCGTGAAACGTTTTGAGTCAAGGTTTAAATAAAATGATTCGTTTAAACGAACAGATGATGATCATGTATGGTGAGAAATCGCGTCCCCTCAGGAATCGGGTCTCCTTTAGGACCCAGAGTGAACGGACTTTCAATGGGTAGGCTAGTATTTTTAGCGCCTGATGACAATTCCTGCAAAATCACGTTATGATTTATACTGTTTAAAGTGCGTGTTAATAATCATTTATGTCTTTTAAATTACGTGGTTCATTAGTATATAGCCTAACTGATGCTATAGGTTGTGAAATCAAGCATTTCTCCTTCTTACTGTTTTTTTATAGATTACGTAGCATAGCATTCATCTACCCGATTAGCCTGCCAGCTTAGCTTATATTATATTCGGTATGTTGGTTTATTATATTATGTTTATTATAGTATGTAGGTATATTATATCAGGTATATGTTTAATATATTTCCCAATTACAAAATATTTCTTAATTTATTGAAAAAACATTATAGTATTATTATAGCCTACATTACTATTGCGTAAAATTCATTTTAAATTACTTTTATAGAACATAGTATGTTGCAACAATCCTTATCCGTTGTTAGGCATGGTTGTTTTTCCGGTTTGTTTTATTATGCAATACATGGGCGTTAATTTTATATTTCAGTCATGTTATTTGTGCACTAAGGTTATAGGTTATAATTAGTCAAGACATCACAATAACTTTTGATCTGGCATTACCGCCTGGGTCCTAAAGAAGACCCGATTCCTGGGGGGAACTCGATTTCTCATGACACCTGCATTTCGAATCCAATATTATAATTTCGCCTGGCTCTGCAGAGCAAACGAATGACGCATTTATACTTTTTTTTGGTTGTTTCTGGCATATACTTAACACGCTAGCCGTTGTGCTATTGTTTGAGAGATGATTGGGCTCCAGGGGCCACTCGGAGTAACTGTTCTCTAAACCATCAGGAAGACAATGTTGGTTTTGATTACATTTCCAGGAAACCTTGAGGTCATTACTTGTGACCAGGGCTCTCAAGTTTTAAGAAAAGTTTCCTCAGGCCCACCCAATTCTCTCCAGGTTTTGCTTGCAGTTCAATATTACTTATTGTTCATAACTGACCAGCACAAACAGAAATGTATTATAACAATTGATAAATCTGATAAAAGACTGACAAATTCAAAATAAATTGTATTCTGTAAAACAGTTAGTTCCAGTCCTTGATTCTGATTGGTCAATAGCTGTGTTTTATTCATGATAAAACACGGTTATGACCACTTCATTAAACGATTCTCGTTTACTAAACGAAACCACTCTTAGCAACGTAAACATATGTTTGTTCTCATTGATATTGTTCATAGAGTATTGTGAGAGATCGAGTGAGCAAGTGTACCTTCATTTACAGTAGACATTATGGCAAGCCGTTTTAACATTTAATCATTTACAGTTTTTCTCCATTGGTTTGGCTCATTTCTTGAAACAGAAATTACATTCTCAAAACTCTAAGATCATTTGGCAAAACAGTCTTGCAGTTCAGCACAACACTATAGCTCACTTGCAAAAGCTCATATCTCTCCCAAAACTGTTCTCTCATGCTTCAAAACTAAATTCCTTTCCCATATAAAGAGTCAGTGCCACGAAAATGGCAAAGATCCTTCTCAATTGCTTTGGCTCATTTCTTGAAACAGACCGGACGTTCTCAACACTCTTGGTGCTTTTGCCAAAATAACGTGGATGGTTCGGCACAACATCATGGTTCACCTGCAAAAGTTCATACCTCTCCCAAAACAGTTCACTCATGTGTCAAAACTACATTTCCTTCTCATTTAAACAGTCAGTGCCCCCAAAATGCTTCGTCCCTTTGGCATTGTGTAAGCTCTGCAAGTCAAAATGTTTAGATGTTTTGTCACTATGGCAGAGGACCATTGAAATATCCCTCATGTCCACCTTTCAGTCTTAGCCCAGTCCTTCATTGACAGTGGTTACTGTACTGTTAACAGAATACAATTGTGTATAAAACTGAAAAAAAGAAATAGGATTTTAGGGTAAGAGTATAGCCTCCAAGGTTTGACATCACACATTGCACTCATACTGCCAAGGAAATTGTAACTATTATCATTAACACACATAAAGTAACTTCCATACATCAGAGTAAAAAGAAAATGTATACAGCATAATATACTGTAATATAAACACAAACTAAAAACAATGAAAACGATATGCAGCCTACAGTGCTGTAAATAAAGCTGGAGTTTCACAACTAACAGTTCCTCACTGGTCGCTGTCCTCACCCTCCTGGCCACCGTCCTCACCCTCCTCATCCACACGCTGCTGTCTGTCTGTCTGGCCACAGTTTCTCGTCCACACCACAGCGTATATTCTCCCTTGCGATGCAACGAGGGAAGAAACGGCGCGCATGTCGCAACCATCCCCTACACTGATCTCCTGTAATATCCGCACACGCAGCGTCCATTGCATGGAGCAGGGACCTCTGATCTTGAGCCCGATGCTCATACACTCTCCACCTCCAAGCGGAGAAATACTCCTCAATAGGATTGAGGAAAGGAGAGTAAGGTGGTAGGAACACCATGACCATCTTTGGATGAGTAGTGAACCAGGCCCTGATGAGCGGGCCACGGTGGAAATTCACATTGTCCCATACAATGACATATTGTGGTAGTTGAGGCCCTACGAGACCTCTCTCATTTTCAGGGATCAAATCAAAATGAAGGCGGTCCAAGAAGATGAGGAGCTTCTGTGTATTGTATGGGCCAAGACTGGGGATGTGAGTGGAGTGAGTATATATATATATATATGGTATATATGGTATTATGTTCTTGACTAATTTTGACAATTGAACAGAATATTGTGCATGTGATGACTTATACAATGAAATGACGCTGACATGTTTTGGAGCGAACAACCATTAGACTGAGAATCAACAATCAGTTTAGATCAACAAGATCTATTCACTTGGAAATTGTGCTAAATGTAGGCTACCTGTACTTAATCATTTGCAAAGATGTACTGAGACATTGAGACATGTACTTAGACATTTGCAATTTGATGAAATGAATGAGAAATTCAATTCTGTTGTGAACAATTGCCAAGAGGTTTGGAGGTTTGTCCATGTTGTTTTGAGAATGTCATTTCTCTTTCAATAAATGAGCCAAACCAATGGAGAAAAACTGTAAACCGACTAGTCTCTATTTTCATGCTACTAGTACTTATTCATTAGGTACTAGTGCCTATTCTTTAGATACTAGTGCTTATTCTTTAGGTACTAGTACTTATTCATTAGATACTAGTACTAGTATCTAATAATAAGTACTAGTAACTAATGAATAAGTACTAGTATATATTTAATAGGTACTAGTATCTATTGAATAAGTACTAGTATCTAATAATAAGTACTAGTAACTAATGAATAAGTACTAGTATCTATTTAATAGGTACTAGTATCTAATTAATAAGTACTAGTATCTAATGAATAAGTACTAGTATCTATTGAATAAGTACTAGTACCTAAAGAATAAGCACTAGTATCTAAAGAATAGGCACTAGTACCTAAAGAATAAGTCTCTTCCGGCATCACCGGCGGCCATCTTGCCACAGGGAAGCTGTGAATTAAGGTGAGTGATCAGCACGCACACAAATCCTCTTATCTCGCTGAAATCTTGACGGATTTACAAACGGTTTGGTTTCTTACAAACGTTATTAACATGGCTATAATTCTTTCAGATGGAAGTCCATTGTTATAATTGTTCATATGTATGCAGAGTAATAACTACATCTCTGACGTTTAATAACAAACCAAACCGTTTGAAAATCGGTAGAAAATTGAGCAAGTTAAGGTTATTTAAAAGTACATGCACCATGTTATGAGTGAGCGAGCACCCTGTGGTAAGATGGCCGCCGTGTGCGGACGTCGACCTCCATTGGCCAGCAGCGCGCATGAGCCTTTATTATATGATATCTATGGTCAGTCCTATATACGTAATAAAAAATCGGTTTGAATGTCCGCTGCGATATCTTGTCCTTTTAACTAGGTTTTCCGTGTAACAACAGTTGCGTCTTGCTTGTTTCAGTCCTTTCAATATAAAAGTCTTCTCTACTGACTGACTCACTCATAAAGACAGTCTTTGCCGCCATCTAAAGGTGAAATAATGTAACTTCTGCTGCTGTTCACGGTCAGGGAGTACTTTTTCCAGCGGAAGGAAGGCTTTTAGTGATTTTACTTCATGAAAGTTGCATTGATACATATTTTTTGGCTTTAATATTTGTATTGTGTGGTCTAATTAAAGATTAGACCTATCAGACCCATCTTTTTAACCAAGCATACCCATAACATGCTGTCACATTTCTATTCAAATCCATTAAAGGATTGTCAGGCTGCATAAATTAGGTCAAGTCAAGTCAAGTCAAGTTTATTTATATAGCGCTTTTCACAACACAGGTTGTATCAAAGCAGCTTCACAGTAATAAATTAGAACAATACATCAATGTTTGTTTCTAGTGGAACGTCTACGTTTGGTAATGCTGATCAATAGTATCGTTGATTGATTAATTAAATTCAATATCCCCTACTGAGCAAGCCAAAGGCAACAGTGGCAAGGAACCGAAAAACTCCATCAGGTGACCTAATGGAGAAAAAAAAAACCTTGGGAGAACCCGGGCTCAGTCGGGGGCCAGTTCTCCTCTGGCGTTTATGAACTAGAGGTCGGATTTAACTGTAGGATTAAAAGTATTATATGAATGCCTGGCTAAAGAGATGCGTCTTTAATCTAGTTTTAAACTGGGAGAGCGAGTCTGAGCAACGAACAGTATCCGGAAGACTGTTCCAGAGTTTTGGTGCTAAATGTGAAAATGCTCTCCCTCCTTTGGTTGATCTGGATATCCTAGGTATGACCAAAAGCCTCGAATTTAGTGACCTTAAAGAGCGCGATGGATTATAGGGCGATAGAAGATCCGTTAAATAGACTGGAGCTAAGCCGTTTAGGGCTTTATAAGTCAGTAGCAATACCTTGTAATTAATACGGGACTTTATAGGTAACCAATGTAGGGATGATAAAATCGGTGTTATATGATCATATTTTCTTGATCTAGTTAGAACTCTAGCGGCGGCATTTTGGACTAACTGTAGCTTGTTTATTGAGGATGCAGGACAACCGGCTAATAACGCATTACAGTAATCTAGTCTCGAGGTCATGAATGCATGAACTAACTTTTCTGCGTCAGAAACTGATAGCATATTACGTAGCTTAGCAATGTTTCTAAGGTGGAAAAAGGCTGTTCTTGTAACATATGAAATATGATTTTCAAAAGACAGGTTGCAGTCTAATATAACACCCAGGTCTTTTACTGTAGAGGATGAAGTAACAGGACATCCTACTATGTTAAAGTTGTATTGTGAGAGGTTTTGTGGGTGGTTTTTTGAACCGATAAGTAGTACCTCTGTCTTGTCTGGATTTAATAAAAGAAAATTATGCGTCATCCAATCTTTTATATCTTTAACACACTCTGTCAATTTGGATAATTTAGCGTTTTCATCTGGCCGTGATGAAATATAGATTTGAGTGTCATCAGCATAACAATGGAAACTAATTCAATGTTTCCTTATAATATTTCCAAGTGGCAGCATATATATTGAGAATAATAGAGGGCCTAACACAGATCCCTGCGGCACTCCATAGTTTACTGGAGTTATGATAGATTTTTCTCCATTTAAATAAACAAAATGGTAGCGGTCAGATAAATACGATCTAAACCAGCTTAATGCTTGTCCTTGAACACCAGTATAATTTTGTAGTCGATCTAAGAGTATTGTGTGATCTATAGTATCAAACGCAGCACTAAGATCAAGTAAAACTAATATTGAGATACAGCCTTGGTCAGAAGCTAAAAGTAAATCATTTGTGATTTTAACGAGCGCAGTTTCAGTGCTATGGTGCGGCCTAAATCCAGACTGAAACTTTTCATAGATGTCATTTTCTTGTAAGAAAGAGCCCAGTTGAGCGGACACAACTTTTTCTAGTATTTTAGACATAAAAGGTAAATTTGAAATGGGTCTATAATTTACTAGATTATTCGGATCTAATTGTGGTTTCTTAATGAGAGGTTTTATAACTGCCAGTTTAAATGTTCTTGGAACATAACCTAAAGATAAAGACGAGTTAATAATATTGAGGAGAGGCTCTTCCACTACAGGTAACACTTCTTTCAATAACTTAGTAGGTATAGGATCTAGTAAACATGTTGTTGTTTTAGATGAAGTAAAAAGTTTATTTAACTCTTTTTGTTCTATAGTTGTGAAGCACTGTAATTGTTCTTGCGGGGTGATAATTGAGGCTGAATTATAAGGTGCGATTGAGGATTGAACGTTTACAATTGTGGTTCTGATGTTTTCTATTTTCTCAGTGAAGAACTTCATGAAATCATTACTACTAAACTGTAATGGAATATTTTGTTCAGGAGACATCTGTTTATTTGTTAGTCTCGCCACGGTGTTAAATAAGAACTTAGGATTGTTATGGTTGTTTTCTATTAGTTTGCGTAGATGCTCAGCCCTGGCCGCTTTTAGGGCCTTTTTATAACGTGACATACTGTCTTTCCATGCGATTCTAAAAACCTCTAAGTTGGTTTGTTTCCATTTACGCTCTAAATTACGGGTTTCTCTCTTTAGAACACGCGTAGTATTGTTGTACCATGGTGCTTTACTTTTCTCTCTGACCTTTTTTAATCTAATGGGCGCAACAATATCCAATGATCCAGAGAGAATGGTGCTCATAGTGCTAGTTAATTCCTCAAGTTCATCTGTTTGTTTGGGTTCACTGAGCAGCTGAGACAGATCCGATAAGCTGTTTGAAAAATTATCTATGGTGGATGGAAGGATTGTTCTGCCTAATCGATAACGCGGCGCAGCATGATATATTACAGGAGTACGTAATATGCAAGTTACCATGTAATGGTCAGTGACATCGTCACTTTGTGGAATGATATCTATATCGGTTGGATCGGTTCCATGTGATATAATTAAATCGAGTGTATGATTAAATCGATGAGTCGGTCCGGTAATGTTTTGCTTGACCCCAAAGGAGTTTAATAAATCTGTAAACGCAGCCCCTAATGCATCATTTTGATTATCTACATGGATATTAAAGTCTCCAACAATTAATGCTTTATCGAAGTTAACTAATAGGTCTGAGAGAAAATCTGCAAACTCTTTTAGGAAATCAGCGTAAGGCCCAGGCGGTCTATATACGGTAGCCAAGGCTAGAGATAATAGGGATGTTTTTCGAACATCTAAGAGCGTAACATTTAGTACAAGTACTTCAAATGTAATAAACTTATAACCCGTTTTCTGAGTAACATTGAGAAAATCTCTATAGATTGTTGCAACACCGCCGCCACGACCATTCAGACGGGGCTCGTGCTTATAGGAGTATCCTGCTGGAGTAGACTCATTTAAACCAAAATAATCATTTGGTTTAAGCCAGGTTTCAGTAAGGCAAAGTACATCGAAGCTATTATCTGTGACTATTTCATTTACAATAACTGCCTTAGGTGTGAGTGATCTAATGTTTAGAAGACCTAGCTTTAAAAATTGTTTTTGATTACCAATAGCAACATTTTCTGGTTTAATAACAATTAGATTTTTTCTAGATCCTGCAGTAGATTTCTGATTTGATCTCACTAAACGAGGAATAGACACAGTTTCTATGCAATGTTCTACACTATTTATATCAGTTAAATTGGTGCAGCAGAGACTATGATTTGGACTTTTGTTTACTAGTCAAAAGGTATTTAACATTTTGGAGATGTTATCTGACAGAAGATCCGATCCGAATCTGCTTGGGTGTAAGCCATCAGCACGGTAAAGCCTAGGACGCTCCCAAAACAGATTCCAATTATTTACAAAGAGAAGTTTCTGCTCAGTGCACCATGACATTAACCATTCATTTAGCGCGAATAATCTACTAAACTTTTCATGACCTAGTCGGTATGTGGGAAGCGGTCCTGACACAATAATCGTTATATCAGGCGATGTGCTGCGTACGGTATCGATCAGATTCCTGAAGTCTTTCTTCAGAACCTCTGTCTGGCACAGCCTGATGTCGGCCCCTCCCGCGTGCAGGACAACGGTTCCGACGCGCTCGTTCAGAATCTCGGGAACGTGAGCAGCGATTTCAGAAACACGAGCACCAGGAAAGCAGTGACTATGCACCTTACTTTTATTTAACGTAACGTGTACGTGTTGAACGATGGAATCGCCGATGATCACAGCATCGCGTTCTGTTTCGCGAAGAGGGGAGAAGCGGTTTTGTGTGGATATCTCGAAAGCCGGGAGGGTCGGAGAGAGTTTTCTTGGTCTAGACCTGACTCGCGACTTCCGCTGCGGAAAAATCCAGGCTTCGTGGTGGCATGTTGGAGCCGGAGTGAACGAGACCATGGCTGATCGCGACCTCGACGTTCGGGACCGATGTTGAGGAACGCACGGAGTAGACGAGGTCGGAGTCAGCGGGTTAGTAACATTAATCTCTGATTTGTGTGCCTCGGCACGTGATGTTTCGAGAGCCAAACGCCGGTCTATTAGCTCGGCTTTTCTTACTAAAAGGTCGTGGATCTGTTTCTCAACAGCTTCCAGCTCAGACTGCACCGCGTGCAGCTCAAATGTGTCCTCACCTGCACCAAAAGGTAGACTACTTACATTTGATATATTCGCCATTTTAACAGATGGACAGTAAGTTAAGTTAGCAACGACGCTACCAGTGGTGCTATCAATATTAATACTAATTTATGGCTTAAGTCTTGGATATAATCCGTCTTTTCAGTGGTACGGGTGTAGAGTAGACGCACGATAGGCGAAAAAAATGTTTGTTTGTAACTTAAATGAGTGCGGAGAAGACGCGTTCAGCCGTGATCCACGGACGTAACCTATAAGAGTATCCAGCGTTGGATCACAAGGCTTGAGACGCGTCTGCTCAACAATCCGCGTTATAACTATGAGGTGAGGAAAAGTAGAAAATGTTCGTTGTAAGTGAGTTTAAAGAGAAATCAAGAATTATAAATCAATCGATGGAGCTCCAAAGACAACAACGCGCTCAGACGCGACGCAAGATTACATCTTGTAAAAAAGGGGCATAATAGGTCCTCTTTAAGGTAAGAGCCTTTAAAGGACTTATAAACTTTTAAAGTACCCCTGTAGTCAATAATTGCCAAACTAAAATAGTTAAAGTTTTTTTCCTTGGAAAAAAAGTCTTCATGCCTTTAAATAGCTTGAATGAGTGTCAACCAGAAACACTTCCCATAACACAGAATGTTTTGCATCGTAAGAGGAATGGCATCTAGGCTAATATCAGTCTGTCTGTCTCGTTCTTGTAGTCAACTAGATCTATATCCAAATCAGATGGAGGGCCTGAACCGTACGATGACCACAGTGTAGCCCTGAATGTCAGCAGACAGAGACAGTGACAACTACACGATCCCTAGAGACTCAGCAAAGACCAGAACCAGACAAGATCTCTATGAATCTATGACCAGCTTCATCTCCTTCCTCCAGATGCCGGCATGATATAGCGGTCAGCAGGGCACCACCTAACGCGGGCATGTTGTAACACTCATGGTTTAAGTGTATTTACTAGTTGCCATATCAACACCACTATATAGATAAAAAATTGCGTCAAAACCCCCAAATCTTCCAGTGGCTTTGGGTATTCTTCAGTCCTTTTCTAAAGCCTCTGGATTAAATCCAATTTTAATAAATGTGAATTGCTACCAAGTAAAAATTGCTCTCTTCCTTTAATTGAGGATATTGCATTTTAAAATAGGGTAACATATCTTGGTATACAAATTGAATAATATAAGATGAATATATGTGTGCAGTGCAGCAAACTTCAAACCTATTTTTTACCAAAACACACAATTGTACAAACATGCAATTGCTGGTTACAAAGGGATCTGTCCTTAAAAGGCAGAAGAATTCTCACTAAAGCATCTCGTTTGGCAGCTCTGACTCTTTTTGTGATGTATCATTACATGAGAAAATTAGTCATATTAAAGGATAAGTTCACTTCAGAATTTATATTTCCTGATAATTTACTCATCCAAGATATTAATGTCTTTCAATTATAAAGCTTTATTGCAGACACAGGTCCATATAACACATACAGATACAAAATATACATAAAAATTCCATATTAGCCTATAGGATATACAGGCTGTTGCACCATAACAGCTTTTCAGAGGACTGACTAGGGTTTCAATTGTATGGTTCACTGACTTGTCCAGGCGACACAAAACTAAACATCAGTTGTCTTAACAGTGCCTCCCAGGTTTGCACTCTACACAAACAAATGACTGGCACTATGCCACCTAGGGACACGAAGCAGCAGCCGCATTGCATCATTGTATGCTTCCTTGAGCCTCTGCATACTCCTTTTCATATAGTTAGACCACAATTGAGCAGTATATAGTGGTGTGATATAGATACTAAACAGAGAGCACTTCACAGAGTCAGAGCACATAGAAAACCTCCTTATAAGCATGTTAGCTTGAGAATAAATTTTACAGCGCTGACGGTATAGGTCTTTGTCATCCGTCCAATCATTGGTAGGCTATATGATAATTCATCCATATAAACATTAAATAAAATAGGAGACATAATTCCTCCTTGTCGCACTCCATTGCTAACATGGAATGGAGCAGATACAACATTGTCCCATTTAACCAGAAACGTTTGATGGGCATACCAAAACTGATTGTCAGTAGTAAGGACATACATTTCTAGCTTTGTTAACAGTATTTTCTCCATACTTTAGACAAGATACTGGCTAATGCAATAGGTCGATAATTGTCAGTACTGTTGAGCTTACCAGCCTTGTCTTTAAGCACAGGCAGTAAAATTACAGACATAAAAGCATTTGGCAGGACACCATGAACCAGACAACCATTAAAGCACATGGAAAGCATATTTTAGATGTTCTGCAGTAATGCAGTCCATAAGGCTTTGTTGTTCTCCAACATATTGATGGCACCATGAATATCTGCTGCCCTAACTATCATATCTGCTGAGAAATCAATATGTTCATTAACTGATTAACTGAGTTACTTTTAGCACAGTTAAACAGGTCACGGTAGTGCTTTTCAGGGCTACTAATGCGCATAATGCTTCAATATCAGCCGGTAATGATGTTTTATTGGTATTCATTACTTTGACCTCTTGCCAAAAGTCAGTAGGGTTGTTGTTCTGTAGCTTTCTGGCTAGCGAGTCTGCTCTCATCGTGTTTTCATTTTTCTTAATAAAACGGAGTGCATACTTAACTCTAGCATTTGTCCGTTTTTTCATATCTAGCAATACCCCATGTCTAGGCTTACCTGCCTCTGACCAGAGTCTAAAGGCCTCTCTTGCCTCAGCATACTGCTCAGCCACAAACTCATTCCCCCCAGGTCTGATGTTAAAGGTCCCATTGCATGGATTATTTTATTATTTTAGAATGTTTCCTGGGGTGCCCTTATTATGTTAGTATGTTTTTTAGATCAAAAGTTGTTATAATTTAGAAATAAAAGGCATATTTCCTAGCCTGATTTTAGCCTCTGATTTGAACGCTCTGTTTGAAGGGGCATGTCTGCTGTGAGACTTAAGTGTAAACGCCCACTGCTGTGATTGGCTGCTGTGAGACTTCAGTGTAAACGCCCACTGCTGTGATTGGCTGCTGTGAGACTTCAGTGTAAACGCCCACTGCTGTGATTGGCTGCTGTGAGACTTCAGCGTAAATGCCCACTGCTGTGATTGGCTGCTGTGAGACTTAAGTGTAAACGCCCACTGCTGTGATTGGCTGCTGTGAGACTTCAGTGTAAACGCCCACTGCTGTGATTGGCTGCTGTGAGACTTCAGTGTAAACGCCCACTGCTGTGATTGGCTGCTGTGAGACTTCAGTGTAAACGCCCACTGCTGTGATTGGCTGCTGTGAGACTTCAGTGTAAACGCCCACTGCTGTGATTGGCTGCTGTGAGACTTCAGTGTAAACGCCCACTGCTGTGATTGGCTGCTGTGAGACTTCAGTGTAAACGCCCACTGCTGTGATTGGCTGCTGTGAGACTTCAGTGTAAATGCCCACTGCTGTGATTGGCTGACATGCTTGCATATGAAATATTTAGCATTACATGTGGAACTCTCTCGAAAACCTTTACTATTACAGCTATCGTGATTAATGAAACGTGAGAAGTTTTTTAAGTATTTAGATCTATTCCCATCACATAAAAGGTTGCAGTGATGAGCATTGAGCAGATGACAGCCTCTTGATATGTGAACAACACCAAGTCCGCGCGCCATGCGTACAACCTTCACTGTCTAGCAGACTTTTGCGTTTTTACCCTTTAGACGGGAACGCAACGGTGGAGCGTTTTTAAGATTTATCATATCTGCTGAGAACATATAACATATATACATGTATGTATATGACGACATAAGGGGAAGATGTCTAGATTCGCCCATCTGAGCTTTAATTTTCTCAAAAATACCCAGGGCTTTGTTTACACCCATCAAAACGTCTAGCCACTGGGGGACCATAGGCAGGCTAGGGAAACTCATATTAAGGTTAAAAAACCTCATAAAGTGAAATTTTCATGCAATGGGACCTTTAAGTACCTTACATTTACTTTTACAAAAGGGTTCACTGGAAGCATTAAAGGGATAGTTCACTTTGAAATTAAATTTTGGTATGTTTTAGCTTACCTGAAGGGCATCCAAGATGTAGGTGTCTTTTTTTTTCTCAGTAGTTTCAATTTTGATATTTTAGGTCAAACCGTTCTTGTCTGTCAGTCATATAATGCAGGTCTGCGGTCACTGTCTCAAAACAGCATGCACAAGTCCAAATTAAAACAATTCCCCATCGTCCAAATGAAACAATTCCCCATCGTAAGTACACTTTGATGGCCTAAGACACGAAACGAGCGGTTTGTGTGAGAAAACGAACCGTATTTATATAGTTTTTGCCTCTTGAACAAAGCCACGTCCAACTGATCTGACGGCGCGGGCGGGTATAGATATATACACTGATGTCGCCTTGGCTAATGAACTGCAATAGTGAAGGCGACATCTAGTGTTTCTATATCTATATCCGCCCGCGTGCGGGTATAGAAACACTAGCACTAGATGTCATGTCGCCTTCGCTATTGCAGTTCATTAGCCAAGGCGACATCAGTGTGTATATCTATACCCGCCCGCGCCGTCAGATCAGTTGGACGTGGCTTTGTTCAAGAGGCAAAAACTATATAAATACGGTTCGTTTTCTCACACAAACCGCTCGTTTCGTGTCTTAGGCCATCAAAGTGTACTTACGATGGGGAATTGTTTCATCTGGACGATGGGGAATTGTTTTAATTTGGACTTGTGCATGCTGTTTTGAGACAGTGACCATAGACCTGCATTATATGACTGACAGACAAGAACGGTTTGACCTAAAATATCAAAATTGAAACTACTGAGGAAAAAAAGACACCTACATCTTGGATGCCCTTCAGGTAAGCTAAAACATACCAAAATTTAATTTCAAAGTGAACTATCCCTTTAAGACATTTCACAATACCATCATACATGGCACAGAGTTTTTCAACATGCTGCACATCCTTACAATTCATATCTGAGCACATTAGGGCCTCATAAGGCAGAGCAATATTATTTAAAAGACTTTCTGTTCGCAATGAGTATTCAGCCACCACCTCTTTACTCAGTTTTGACCAGTCCAGTTTACTTGAGGAAGCAGCATTATTATTTCTGGACAGCAGGGGGACATTCTCAACATCATGGGCCCTGTTTACACGAGAACGCTCACGGGTGAAAACGTAAAAATATTTTATCAGATGTGCCTTTCTTTTAGACGGCGACGGCGTTTTTGGGGCTTAAAAACGCAAAAAAGTGAAACCACCCTCCGGAGTGGAAATCTTAAAAACGCTCCACTGACGCGTTCCCGTCTGAAGGGTAAAAACGCAAAAGTCTGCTAGACAGTGAAGGCACCGATCTGCTCACGGTGGCTCTCGTCGCGTACTTCACATTGCCACCTAGCCGCCTGGAGTGCATACTACATCGAATTGCACACACTTTTGCGTCACCATATGCACGCAGATCCCCCCCCCCCCCAACAGAGCAGCAATAGGTGTGTGATAGAAGTTCATAGCAAATCTCCACATGAGCATCTGCTGTGGTCACAATATGGTCTAACCAAGATGTTGTGTTCCACGCCCTGCTGAAAAAAAACAATAGAAACCATTACATAATTGCTAATGGTTTTAATGGTTATAAAGAGAACTGTATTGATTTTAATGGAAACTGTAATGGTCCTAGTGGGTCTCTATTGCTTTCTTCTATTGGTGGCATGTTTTTTCTATTGGATACCATTAAGGACCAATAGAACACCTTTGGCAACTTATAGGTTACATGTTGGTATCTACTGGACACCAGTATGAACCATTAAGTCTCCAATAAATGTAGTGTTTTCTTTGGTTTGATGATATTAATATATAATTTGTTTGTCACTGATTTCCTGGACTGTTCCCATGTTTAAGTGACAACTTTCACAGTAGAACTGAAATTCTACTTCCTCACAACTGTTTTTAAACACTCAAGATACTTGGATCGAGGTACAACCTCTTGCCCAAACAATTTATTTATCAACTGCAGTAAATCATGTAACTGGCAACCAGTTATTTTATGCTTTGCTGCATGGCTCATTATAGTCATGAGCATTGCCTCAGCTTTTGTGGTAGTTCCTGTGGCAGTCAAGGCAGTGTCCATGTCAGGCTGTAGGTCAATCACTGACAGGGGATCAGTAGTGTTCTGCTTCATGCTTCGTCCTATGGTCTATCTCAGACTCTCACACTGTTCCACTGCATGCCTTTAAAAACAGTACAGTACAGACCCTCCAAAATGAATAATTAATAAAATACTTTGTTCAATTTATAATTCAAAACTTAAAGAAGGATGTGTACCTGAGAGAGAAAAAAAAACAATTATCAGAACAATCTAAACTAGTACTCACACGTGAAGGTCTACTTGAGCCTGGTGCAACATCTACCTCACTACTGTACACATCTGTCATCAGTTCAGCTGTTTTGCTTTGACCATTCTGACAATAATGTTACAGTTATGTTACAATTATGACATCTATGTTACAATTACGTTACAATCATGACATATATGTTACAATTATGTTACAATTATTACAATTATGTTACAATCATGCCATCTATGTTACAATTATGACATATATGTTACAATTACGTTACAATCATGACATATTTGTTACAATTATGTTACAATTATGAGATATATGTTACAATTACGTTACAATTATGCCATCTGTTACAGTTATGTTACAATTATGACATATATATTACAATTACGTTACAATCATGCCATCTATGTTACAATTATGTTACAATTATGACATATGTTACAATTACGTTACAATCATGACATATTTGTTACAATTATGTTACAATTATGACATATATGTTACAATTACGTTACAATCATGCCATCTATGTTACAGTTATGTTACAATTATGACATATATGTTACAATTATGTTACAATCATGACATATTTGTTACAATTATGTTACAATTATTACAATTATGTTACAATCATGCCATCTATGTTACAGTTATGTTACAATCATAACATCTATGTTACAATTATGTTACAATTATGTTACACCCATGACATTGCACTAACAGCTAGAGGGACTGTGAAGAATATGACTTCATCTGACTCCAGCATGCTTATTTTTTTAATGTGTAACTTTAATGGCCTTTTACAAAGCTTTCATTACATCTGGAAAACAGATCATGAAACTCTCACACACCACAAATGGTGTTTTCAACATCGAATGGCTGTTCTAACGCTGTCTCTCTCACTCTCTCTCACTCTCTCTGTGCTATTTGTCTCACTCCCTGCCTCTGAGAGCATATCTATTAAAAATACCATAAGCAACAAGAAAAAAAACAAGCTAAAGAAATCTCATATATACAAATATATATATATATATACATATATCACAAATAATGTATTTTATAATATTTAAATGTTTCTTTGAACACTAGGCTACTGTTTAAGAACAGTACACAATATGTAGCACACTGCTACAAGCTATTAAAAATGCTTTTCTTAAAGTTTTTAAATAACCTTTTAAAAATAGGCTCTACAAAAAATAAAATGACAAAGAAATATGAAACTTATGACCACTATCTCATCTGTTTCACTGTAATACTTTTATTTAACAGGTATATGTTGTGTGAAGACTTTTATTTTGATATCCGATGAGAATTCTTCTCCTTTTCTCTGGGTTTTTATTTATTTATTTGTCTATTAAAAATCAAAAGTTATTCCTCAGTAAGTATGTCAGACTTTGCTGGATCATGCCATATGTAGGCTACTAAAGTTTTTCTTTTTCTTTTTTAATAATCAAATTTATTCAAATAATCGGGCCAATCCTGGTTTTAGTTGGTCTCCCAGCCTAGTGTGTATGATCAAGCTGGTTTCCCAGCCTGGACAAGCTGATGAACATCTTACCTTATATATCATGTATAATAATAATAATAATAATAATTCACACACACACACACACACACACACACAATAAGTTAATATAGACTAAGACGTTGATTATAATATAGGCTACACTAGTTAATTATTGGAACCGATTGGAACCCAGATTTTTTTGTTGTTGTTGTTTGTTTGCCATTTAGTTATATAACACAATTATTTAGTATTGTAACGCAAGGTATCATTATAGAAATGTAAATTAAATTTTTCAAAAAAAAAAAAAAAAAAATTTAATAGGCTACTTCTGTCACAATTTTTTACTCGCGTGCCAAGACCGCAAAACCTGGTATATAAACTGGGGTCTGGCATTTTGCACATGAATGGGTCATAGAACTACACAATGAGTTTAAAATTCATTATTTAATATTAATGATATTTTATATTATGTTATATGTTTTAATTCTAGATGTTTATTTAAATGTTGCGTGACTTTGAAGTGTTTTAATGCGCGTGAACATTCGAGTCGCATTCAAACAGTGAAGCGAGCGCGGTGCGCGAGAGCAGGTGGAAACGGGGAAACGTCATCAACTGACAAACAGCAAAACTCGCGTCTCTCGCTGTTGTTTTCACTGCTTTCAGGTCAGCTTAGTCAACAAATTCACATAAATAATACATACAAACATCCCTGACACGTTTATTACAAGTAATTGACACGCTTCTGTTGAATATTTACTTTAAAGAAATGGTTTTGTGTCTTCGAAAAAGTCCGTAAGCATCTCAACCGTTTTCAGAAAAGGTAAGTTAAGGCTAACTATAGACTGGAGCTCTTGTTTATGAAAGCTTGGGGTTTTAACCACATCTTTTGACTCGTTTCCACTGAGCGGTACGGTACGGTACGGTATGCAATTATTTCCGTTTCAACTGTCAAAAGTTGTGAATTATACCAAAATGCCGAACTGTACCGTACCACTTTTACCCTTCCGCTGGGGTACCTAGCACAGTGGTACTGGTACTAAAGGGTGGAGCTAGACTCACTGCAGAACGTTGATTGGTCGTCACTTGCGCGTGCTACAAGGGGAATGACAACATAAGCGCCATTTTTGAAATATAATACTACTGTTTTTGTGTCACGAAATGTAGTTTTAAGAGTTTTTCAGGCGAGAATGTAGTTGTTTAAAGCTCAAATCTGTGGTTTATTTATAAAGATTTATGAAAATTTGATCCAGGTTGTGAGATCCAGGCGATCACCGGGCGCTCATGTTTAGAGAATTCTCACTAAAGCTGTCTCGTTTGGCAGCTCTGACTCTTTTTGTGATAAAAATGTAAGTCTCATTACATGAGAAAATGAGTCATATTAAAGGATAAGTTCACTTCAGAATTCCTATGTCATCCAAGATATTAATGTCTTTCTTACTTCTGGCGAAAAGAGATTTAGATTAAGGTTCTGTCTAACAGTCCAGTCTAATACGTTATTATGGTGTAGGCCTATTATCTAATACGCACATGAATGCCACCACAATGTCATAAATACGAGTGGGAAGCTCGGGTTGGGTGTTGCCAAGCCCGCAGCTCTACATATATCTGTCAGCGAGGCGCCTTGAGCCAGCAGCCAGGAGGAATCAACACTTCTAGTTGAGTGAGCCCTCAACCCGAACAGGCAAGGCACGCCTTGGGTTTGATACGCCAAGACAATAGCGTCCAGTGGGCTAACCTCTGCTTGAGGACAGCCTTTCCCTTCTGCTGGCCTCCGTAACAGACAAAGAGCTGGTCTGAGGTCCTGAAGCTCTGTGTTCGGTCCACGTATAGACGTAAAGTGTGGACGGGACAGAGAAAAGCCAGGGCTAGGTCTGCCTCCTCCAAGGGCAGCGTTAGCAGGTTCACTACCTAGTCCCTGAAAGGAGTGGTAGGAACCTTCGGCAATTATCCGGGCTGGGGTCTCAGGACAACGTGAGGAGTTAGCCGGCCCAAATTCCAGGCACAATTCATAGACCGAAAATGCTTGCAGGTGCCCTACCCTCTTGATGAAAGCCAATGCAACCAGGAGAACAGTTTTCATAGACAGAATTTGTAAATCCACTGACTGCAGAGGTTCAAGGGGGATGGCGTAAGTACCAGAGACCAAAAGGGTATAGAGAGTGGGAGAGGAGGATTTTAGCTTCTCACCCCCCTCAGGAACCTGATGATCAGGTCGTGCTTTCCTAACGACTTACCATAGATATATACACTAGATGTCGCCTTGGCTACGGCAGTTCATTAGAACGAATGCGTCAATAGAGCCGCCATCTTGGAACAGGGGAGCCCCTCCTCTTTAAAGCATCAGCGTCAATGTAGGCAAAGGTGTAACGGAAATAAAATCACCATAAATTGTCATGAATGCGATTTTCTAGTTTTTTTAGTTCGTTCCAACGGTCAGACATGTATTTATCATTGAGTCCAGAGAAAATTTAAGGTTTTGATATTAAGATAATGTACTTCTTTTTCAAAATATAATTCATAGTGCTAGTAGGCCTAAGTTTATTAGTCACAAGCATACTATTAGGACTGTACTTAAGGGTTACAAGCGCCACACTGTTTTTTTTTCCATTAAAAGGTTTGAGTACAATCGGTACAAAATCAAAGTTAGGAACAACACAGCCAAAAGTGGGTATTGAGGATCAACTTGTACATTTTAAACACAAGGGTTATTTCAAATAATATCTAAAGAGTAGAGCACATTCACAGTTCATTTTCTTCCTCCAAGCAGAGAAATGTACACTTAACTTATAAAAAACAACTTGACTACTACCATCCACACAGTAACTAGACTGATCATATTTCTTTAAGCCATGTTTTGCGTGAATGGGGTTACTTTAACTGTACAAAATCAGTTTGGTCAGAAATAAACATTTTGTTGACCTTGAAAAGAGACAAAGGCAAATTTACATTTGACGTGTTTCATGGAAGTGTCTGGCCTGAGAAGTTTTGAGGTCTGCATCTGAAGCTTGTTGCCAAAACCTGCCTGGAACTACATGATAATACGATACATTAGCGTGCATGTCCAATTCTCTGAATTGTTTAAGTACAATCTGGATTAAAGTAACAATATCTAGTAATCACCATCACATGTTCCAATGTATTGGGAATGAAAATATTAGAACATGAGCTAGACAACTTGGCTTATATTAGTCTCTTAAACTGTTGGTTTCCAGTCACAGAATCACATTCATACAGAACCCCCCCCCTCCCCCTCCCCCTCCCCCTCCCCCTCCCCCCCTTAAATCAGTGTAGTGTTTTCAGGGACTTGCCTTGTTTTTCAAATGCTATACAGCGCATGTCTAAATGGCCAGAACCAGTATGTTTGGATAAACTTGTTCAGGTGGACGTTTTAACTTAAGACTCATCTCCGTTAGCCAAGAATGCTGACTGAAGAACTCAGCCACACAACGCCAGCCGGAGAAACTATTGAGTAGAGACCAAAACAACTGTCCACATTTCCAACATCTTACGATCATATTACATTGATATAAATACATTCTGTACATTGTTGGTTTTCCTAACTGTCAAAAACTAATGGGTAACTAGCTAGCTAACTAGCATGGATTAGCTGTGGTCGTTAACCAAGGACTGAAACAAATCAACGTAACCAGAAATATAATTTCGTATCATTCAATATCATAAAACACATTCTCACTTGTGAAATGTAATCCCTTGCTGTCTGGTTTTTAGATTTCGTTCGTGTGAACATCCATACGCAGCACAAAAGTCCGGCATCATCCATGAATTCGAAGTACAGGCGGAGATAGCAGCGTTAACTAGCTACTTCCTATGACAAGACGCCTGTTCCAAGATGGCGGCGGTTTTGATGCATGCTTAGAACCCCGAGGCGACATCTAGTGTATATATCTATGACGACTTACCTTGAACTGCATCATAATGTGCGGCAATCGCGGCCAACATACACTTTCAAGGTGGAGGGAAACAGCCTTCGCTGTTCAATCAGCCTTCAAACCAATAATTTGTTGAAATTTGGGTGTATAAACGGATAGTAGTGACATCAGCGGCAATCCACCTGTCACTCAAGTGGCCACACCCTTAATTATGCAGAACTTTAAGGCTTAATATAATTTAAACAAACGAGTTATAAAAAAATTCACCCCCTCATAGTTTTCACGAAGGGCAAAATTAGCTATATAGACCAAAACCACTTTCTGCTCCAGGCTGTAAACATTTTTTCTTTCTGCTGTAAAGTTGGGCATTTTAACATGGGGGTCTATGGGATTGACTCTCTTTTGGAGCCTGTCTCTAGCGGCTTAGTAGATGAAGTTTAAGTCACTTCAAAAGAGAGACTGGAAGCGCATCTGTGCCAGGGGTGCATCACGACACGCCTGTGCTCGCACCCGCACTGTATTCATAATTTTCATAGGTCGCAATGAGTTCAAAACGGCAAAAAAAACTCTCCACTCCTTTTTCTGGAAAAAGTCAAGCACTGTAAGTTGTCATGTGGTATCCGAATTGTGTTGCACAATGATGAATAACACTGCCTATTTCTCCAGTTGAATAAGTTTTGTTGGAAATTGAAAATATTCACTATTACAGTCTTTTTTTATTCGTAATGTCTTTTATTTTCACGGATATGTAATCAAAGCCCTTCAAATTACAATAAAGATGGTGATTGTTAATGCTGAATTTGGATTTTCATGCATTAACAGCCACTATATCCGCTTGAATCAGGCAGCGTTGTAACGTGTGTAGCCTACATGATATTTACCATATAATTCTGTAACACTTTACAATTAGATAAAAAAAATTGTAGACAAACTTTAAGTTGTCTTGAAAAAGCCTAACCAGAAAGTTTGAAGTAGTTTTAAAAGCTTGAAGTTTGACATAGCCTACACAAAAAACAATGTGAAATATGTAAACAATATAGTAGCCTACAATATACAGTGTTCAGTATAAAGTACAGAACATCTGCATTTCTTTCTTTCTTTCTTTCTTTCTTTCTTTCTTTCTTTCTTTCTTTCTGTTTGTTTTATTGCTTTAAACATAAATAGCATATTAAGCCAATTAAGCAAAAACCTGTCAACAAAGGTCTGCAAAAAAAAAATAAATAAATAAATAAAATAATATAACGCTTGGCATTCTGTCCCCCTCACTTTTGAAATGAAAAAGTGTCGCCACTCTTCTGGAAGCACATGCTGTCGTGAGAGTTCGTCGGCAGCATGATTGAGCACGCCTGGGATGTGAATGGCCTGAAGCGACTTCAGATGCTTCTGACTCCATAGGAGGAGATGGTGGGCGAGTTGCGACATGTAGACCACCTGTCCCACAAATGAAAATATGCTTTGTTATCAATTACCTTTTTTCCTATGGAAATTTTAAAGTTTTCTCTGTCTTCTTAATAGAAATGGAAAATTATTTAAATGTGATTTCAGGATCTACTAATAAGAAAGCTGTAAGGACTGTTAGGATTTGCTGGATCTCTTCATGTGATTTTTATGTGATGTAATGGCCTCTCTCTCTTTTTTCTTTCTTCTGAATTAATTAATTAATTAATTAATTAATTAATTTCATAAATAAACATTCACATGCCGTGCAACTAATGTGAACAATGTGATTATAAAGTATAAATGATGATATAAAGTGATTTCACTATGACTACACGAGTCTGTTTGGCTATGCTAAACTTAATCACGTTGGAAATGCATTAAACATGATAAAGTAGGCTTTTATTAAGAAAATAAAGGATGAAAAATGACTTACCCTCTGTTTTTAAACAGACATCTGTTCCGCTGTTACCGCCAAAATGCAGATTAATGAGGTGACAACTTCTTACTTAAATGAGATTAAACATTCATTTATCAAAGTTTGATTGGATTTATTAATTCATTTACAAAACAACAATTAAACATTTATGAAAATACCTGCATTATATGCATATTTACTTTCGAGGTGAAAATATGTATATAAAAATATAATAACAGCAATATATTCACGTGAAATTCGTGGAACATTTTGAGTGATGAGAGAAGATAATAATTTTAAACGAACCGTCCGAAAAAACTCGCTGAAATATTTTTTTTTTTCCTGAGCTATGAATAAAAAATTATAGGCCTAGAATTAATTTCTTTTCTCATTTTATTTGTCTTATATCTTATCATTTTAGTGTAAAATAAGTAAAGCTGTTTGTGGTTAGAATGACCCTTTTTTTTAAGTTAGGCTGATTATATATAGGCTGCTCTCAGTAGCGCTCGTCAATGTCAAAATGATCGAGATGGCCAATCAAATCAAAGAAGGCGGGGCTTACTTTCTCACTGTCACAAAGCAGCGAGAGATGCATGGAAAGATGTCAGTAGACTATTGTTTATGATAGAAATGTTCAGCAACCAACAGTAGCCTAATAGTCTATTGATGCAAACTAGGCCTACTCAACTTTTTTTATGAAATTTCACCGTTTTTTAATTTCAAATTATTAATTTATTATGAAAATCATTCATGTAATTCATAAATGAACATGATTAAACAAGAAACTTTTGCCTATTAGACATAGCCTACGAATAAGACTGAATGTGTGCACATGTTAAAATAGGCTAGCTTAAATTTGTATAGGCCTAATCTACAAGTAGACCTAGAACTTCTTTTATTTAGGCTATTTATTCCCTGAAATACCTTTTAATCCTTTAATATTATTATTATTATTATATAAGCATAATTCCGCCTGAGGTCTAACTTAAGTCAACAAAACTTAACAGCCTAACTTAACTGGTTCAATGAGAACGGCAGCATTTAACTTAAAAAACAAACAAACACATAAAATGCCTCGTCGCTTTCCCACGATATGCGCTCAAACGAATCGGTTCATTTGAACGAACAATCAGATTCGTTAATGTGCCTGTAGACGATGACTAGACGATGATAGAGACAGATAAAACCGAAACAACCGAGAGAGTAAGAAAAAAACTGCCCTACAGAACCAACAAAGAACGTTTGTGATCTATATCTCCGTCTTAATGTATTTACACGTTTGTGCTTAATACATTAAGCTACATATAAGGAAACTGAGTTTTCCCCACTGGTAGAGAAACAGATCTCATTGTTTTCTCTCTTTATTTGGGCATGTGAAAAGGTAAGTGTTTGTGTGTGTGTGTGTGTGTGTGTGTGTGTGTGTGTGTGTGTGTGTGTGTGTGTGTGTGTGTGTGTGTTGGTTTGACTTCTTTAAATGTATTTTTTCATTGACACTTAATGCTCATGTTATATGACATAATATATAGGGCTATTGCTATATTGTAATAATGTGTATTGCAATACGTCTGCATAACCTTTATATTGCGTGAGTGCGACACATTTAGAATACAAATAACATATTGAATTTGAGCTCTCTCACATTTTAACTCCACCTGTGATATATGAATAATTTTAACAAATATGATTGCTTGGCAGACTTTAATAACTAATATAGAAAGAATCGACCATTGTAGTCTACAACCAAGACCGGTTTCTGGCCGAGTTGTAATTCGACACTTTGGCTGCGGGGAAAGAAACTACAGGCTATACATACAGAAACATGTTTGATGAGAAGAGATTCAAAACAAGTATGAAATGTTGCAGATTTGCTCAAAAAGTAGCCTATGTGATCTATAGCTCCATCTCAGTGTATTTATTTGTGCATAGGCCTAATGCATTACATTTGATGCACTTAATGTGTAATAAAAAACATTTAACAAGTTTTGCTTTTCAAAAATAGTTCTTTGCTTTTTAAAAACATTGTATGAAATGCTGCTTTCCCTGGTGAAAACTAAAAAAATGCTAAGCCAGACTAATTTAGTATACTTCAAGTGTGTTAATGATTAGTTAACTTGAAGTGTGCTATTTTGAAACAACAAATTTTGTACTAAGTATATTTGAGTTGTAATTAAATTGTAGTAAAGCATAACTTTAAGTGTATTTAGTGTAGCCTACTTTTCTGTACTAAATTGGAACAACTTCAAGTTGAAGTTGTTCCAATTTAGTATACAAAAGTACACTAAATGCCTGTAGGGACTAATTACATGCTTGATTAGAGATATTAAAGTGTACTTTATTTGTGTTACAAGTACATTACAAATTGTGAGTGTCTTCGAAACATACAACCATAAACCATAAGTTATGCACACTTTGTCTTCAATAACAAATGCACATTATTAAACAAATAATACTTAGCTATGTACAAAATACCTCTGTACAGATAAAACGTTGTCAAAATGATTCCAGTTCACATGGATATGCGGAGGCGACAAAAAATGTATGTATTATGAATTTTTAAGGCCAGTAATTTGTTGAGGTCAATTTGTAAAGAAAGACTACACACCTGCGCACATATACAGTGCAATGCATAAGTGAATACACTCATGCTAAAGTTGACTAAAAAGAGGAATAAAAAATCATATTTTGGAAATTGAACGTAATGCCTTAATTAAAAAAATTAGGAAAAATCCAACCTTTAAGGACACCAATTTTCTTTGTGAATGAATAATGTATCGTAAATAAATAAATGTTCTTCCTTAAAATACAGGGTGCATAAGTTAGTACACCCCTATGTTAAATTCCCATAGAGGCAGGCAGATTTTTATTTTTAAGTATTTTTATTTTTAATTTTTTTAGGATACTATGCATCCTGATAAAGTTCCCTTGGCCTTTGGAATTAAAATAGCCCCACATCATCACATAGCCTTCACCATACCTAGAGATTGGCATGGGGTACTTTCCATAAGATCATCTCTCAATGCAAATCAAACTAGCTTTTAGGCTAACTGAAATAAAACCATGCCAATCTCTAGGTATGGTGAAGGCTATGTGATGATGTGGGGCTATTTTAATTCCAAAGGCCAAGGGAACTTTATCAGGATGCATAGTATGCTAAAAAAAAAAAAAAAAAAAAAAAAAACTTAAAAAAAAAAATCTGCCTGCCTCTATGGGAATTTAACATAGGGGTGTACTCACTTATGCACCATGTATTCTAAGGAAGAACATTTATTTATTTACGATACATTATTCATTCACAAAGAAAATTGGTGTCCTTAAAGGTTGGATTTTTCCTAATTTTTTAAATTAAGGCATTACGTTCAATTTCCAAAATATGATTTTTTATTCCTCTTTTTAGTCAACTTTAGCATGGGTGTCTTCACTTATGCATAGCAGTGTATATTCAAACGCGCATACCTATAGACTAAACACGTAAAACGCATGTGCACTTTCAATGCATTGTTACAATGATCATTTCCAGCACACAGTTAAAATAGGCTATACCTAAAATATATGTTTAATAAAGTGCAAATAAATACACTTTTAAAAAATAAACAGAATTTTCAGTTCAAGTATATTTTTCTAAAATAGCCTATATTTTTAGAAAATATAAAAGTACAATTATTTTAAAGTGTGTTAAAAGTTGTAATGTGAAAATAGGTAAATAGGTTAGTATATTTGCAATGTACTATTGAAAAAGGGAATATATTTTCAAATACAATAAAGTATACTTTTTCACTAGGGTTAGCTAGAGATAGAATGCATTTATAAATAGACTATTAAGAGTGAAATATGAGATAAGATTGTAAATATAATAGAGATAATGTTACAATTGTAGCGCTGCCAGAGTCCTTATGAGAGTCCGGAAATATGATCACATAACTCCCATTCTCACTCACTGCACTGGCTCCCTGTTTAATTGCGGATTGACTACAAAATCCTCCTGCTCACACAAAAATGTATCACCGGACATGTACCACCATATCTACAAGAACTCATCACTTTGAAATCCTCCCCGCACCCTCAGATCATCAGGCCACTTGCTTCTTCAGGTCCCCACCACCAGGCTTCGTGCCATGGGGGACCGAGCTTTTTGTTCAGCTGCACCGCGACTTTGGAACCGCCTCCCGAGTGAGCTGAGAGCAGTACAGAGCCTGGACACTTTCAAAGCAGAACTGAAGACTTTTTTATTCAGAAAGGCTTTTATGTGCTGATTGTTTTTATTATTTTGTAGTTACTGTCTTTCTCCTGTGTAGCACTATTATTATTAATCACAAGCGAAACCAAACATTATTCAATCTTTGTCCCTCAGCTAAAATGAAATTACACTAAAACCACCAGTAGGTGGCGGCAAATGATCATCTTAAGGTGTGAGTCATTGAATCATTCACTCTAATGATTCGTTCGATGCGTCTGATTCATTCAGGGACAAAGCAGAAGTGAGTGAGTGTGTGGTCATGTCATTCATTACAATGATTTGTTCAAAAATGAACGAAACTGAAACCGTGTTGCTCGAAGATGCAATGGCTCTAATGCTTGGAATTATTTACGTTGGCGAATTAGAGGAAAAACAGACAATATTGTGTCTAAGACGTAAGCCGCCTATTAACTTTGCTGTTTAAAATCAATATCACATTTGCAAACGTGCACTGTAAAAATAAATCTGTAAAATTTACGGTAAAAACTGGCAGCTGTGGTTGCCAGAAATTTACTGTAAAAAAATATGTGTATATAGTACAGACACTTTTTGTTGACAAGTTAACAGTCTTTTACCGTTAAAATCATGATAATTTTTTACAGTGCTGATATTTTGGAAAACAGCACGGATGCTTGTGTGATATAGCTAATAAATATTAAAAACAAGAACTTATACAGAGACTTTTTTTTTTTTGCACCATATCCTGTTTTTTTGAAGCATTTTTATTAATTTTGGTGGCAGGGCTCTTATGATAAAAAGCTACTCACTAAATAATGTTGGGTTAAAAATAAGCCAACGAGTAACCCAATTGTGTAAAAGCCATTATGTTCTATTTAAATGTCTGTTGTTGGGTTAAATATGGACTAACCCAACGTTGGGTTAAAAATGCAATTTAAAAATGGACAAACCCAGCCGTTGGGTTACATTTTTAAATTGCATTTTTTTTTAACCCAACGTTTGGGTTAGTCCACATTTGACCCAAAACTGGGTTAAAACAACCCAGCATTTGTTATAACACAACAGTTAGGTTAACCATTTTTTTTTTTTTTGACATTTTAATAAATAAAATACACTTTGTTTTCAAATACAGATTGTTTATTTGTATAAAACAATAAATATATCTCAACAAATATATTTTAAAAATACAAGCCTAATATTGGGGAGTCTAGAAATTAATGTAAATATAACCTACATAATTGTGTAGGCTACATACAACATAACCCAACAGCCCAACAGGTAACCCTACAGCCGGGTTATTACTAGAAATTACCCAACGATTTTTAAAATGACCCAACATTTTTGGAAACCAACCCAACATAGTGACCCAATATGTGTAACCCAACGCTTGGGTTTAAAAAAGAACCCAACATTTTTTTTTACTGTGTATTTATCATAAAGAAAAAAACTAAAATATCCTAAAAATCACTATAAAAGACATTGGCTCAACGCAATGCAAACCCAGACTGCAATGTAGTGTCGGCAGATCCGGTACGCGTGGAATCCATATGTAGGCCGACACTATGTTCCTGTCTGAGAATTGCAATAATAAAGTGTGTATTTTAATTTTCCACAGGTTGAAGATGTCGACCTGCAAACTAGACATCAGCATTGGCATCCAGAATTTTCAGCTCGCCGCACTGATTCCCATCTTCATCCTCGGGGTCCTGGGAAACATATACGTCCTAGTGATGTTCTGCCGGCGTCCCAGAGCGGACTGGACCTACATGAACATCTACATCACCAACATCGCCATCGCAGACTGCGTCGTGTTGGTGCTCCTTCCCATCCGCATCGTGTCCTATGAAGGCACATGGGCATTTTTCAATCTCTGGGACCACAGCAATAAAGAGCTGTGTTTCGTACTTGTGTCGGTTTATTACATCAACATGTACGTGAGCATCTTCACCGTCACCGCGATAAGTGTGGTGCGGTACGTGGCCATCAAGTATCCCATGAAGTCCAGGGACATTTTATCCCGTAGGAACGCTCTGGTAGTTTGCGCGCTCATTTGGTTGGTCACGTGCTCGTTTAGCGCGGCATTTCATCACGTCGACGAAACGAAGAATAACAAAACGTTCAGATGCTTTCAGAAGAATAAAGAAGAGCAATTACCGCTATCGTTCATTCTCGTGCTGGACATCGTCGGGTTCCTCGTGCCGTTTCTCATCATGTTGTTTTGCTCCGTTAGAGTCATTTACACGTTGAGGAAACAGTTGGAAATCGGATCCCGCGCGGAGAAACTCCAGTGCATGTTTATCATCACGGCGAACTTGATTGTGTTCGTCGTGTGTTTTTTCCCTGTTCACTTCGGGTTTTTCTTTAAATACATCGCGCAGGCTCATGATTACGGTTGTGACGTGCAGTCTTTCGCGCATAATTTCGTTCACTTCGCGATGTTCATATCCAGTATGAACTGCGCTTTGGACTGCTTCAGTTATTACTTTGCCACCAAAACATCGTGGATAATGTGCTGCGTGAATAAAACTAGGAATGAAGAACTTGAATGTGATTATAGAAAGGTAACTTAGCACTAATTCAAACACATTTTGATAATGCTGTCAAATGATTAAAAATGTATTGGTTAATCGCACTTTTACTGTAATTAATCGCACCTAACATTACGGTTTTAATATATTTTAGTGCTAGGCAACTATTAATCGCATCCAAAATAAATGTGTTTACATAATATATGTGTATGTTTACTTAGTTATTTAAAGGGTTAGTTCACCCAAAAATGAAAATTCTGTCAGTAATTACTCACCCTCATGTTGTTCCAACCCCGTAAGACCTTCGTTCATCTTCATAAATTAAGATATTTTTGATTAAATCTGAGAGCTGGATCACTTCTCCATAGGCTTCTAAGACATTATAACTTGCTGGCCCAGAAAATGTATTAAAGACATTGTTAATATAGTGCAAGTGACTACAGTGGCTCAATCTTAAGTTTATAAAGTGACGAGAATACTTTTTGTGCGCAAAAAAACAAAACAAAAGTGGAATAAAGTCGTTATTTTTGTTTTTTTTGCGCGCACAAAAAGTATTCTCGTCGCTTTATAAACTTAAGATTGAGCTAGTCACTTGGACTATATTAACGATGTCTTTAATGCATTTTCTGGGCCAGCAAGTTATACTGTCTTAGAAGCCTATGGAGTAGTGATCCAGCTCTCAAATTTAATCAAAAATATCTTAATTTGTGTTCCGAAGATGAACGAAGGTCTTACGGGGTTGGAACAACATGAGGGTAATTACTGACAGAATTTTCATTTTTGGGTGAACCAACCCTTTAATAGAAGCTTTTGTCCAAAGCAACTTACAATTTAAGACTAAATTAAGCGAGTCATCGTGAAGAGGCAAAAACAACAACAAGTGCTCAAAATACGAAGTTCATTTCAGAGTAGCATAAGTCCGATAAGGGAGGATTAAAGGAAAAGGAAAGAATTTTTTATTATTATAGTTTTTTTATGAGGTCAAGTGCTCACAGTAGAGATGAGTTTTCAGTTGTCTTTTGGATGTGTAGTGTATATAATTATATAAATACACACATATGCATGTATATATTTTTAAAAAAAATGTTTTGCATGTATATAGCCTACTGTACAGCTATATATTTAGGCCTACACATACTTTATATTATATAAATATTTTATAAATAACAAATTGTTCTTAAATATATGCATGCATGTGTGTATTTATATAGCCTATACAACATAATTATGTAAACACAAACTTTTATTTTGGATGCAATTAATTGTTACCCAGCCCTAATATTTTAATACTTTCACACTGAATCTCCAAAGTAATGTAGAAACAACACACAGTATTTTTTAAATATTTGTTAATTGCGTTAAATATTTTTAATGCATTAAACAGATTTTTTCCCCCTCACACTAACATACAAAGCTATGCACGAAATAGCCCCTTTCTTATATCTGAGACTCAGCCTGTACACGCCTTCCCGTTATGGAATGCACTTCCTCTTATTGTTAGAGATCCTCCCACATTAGCCAGTTTCCAGAAGTTGTTCAAAACTCATCTTTTTAAAATTGCTTATATAGACTGTCATGATTAGTATTTTACTGTGTTGTACTCTGATTATTTTTGTATTATTCTTGTGCTTTTGTATTTTATTGGCTTTTACTGTCTGTAGCGCTTTGGGTTTTAGAAAATCGCATTATAAATCAAATGTATTATTATAACAAATGTAATTTTCTTTTTTTTAAATAATGATACTTTCAGGATCAGCCAGTTTCATCAAACACTAATTTTAGCAAACATTTGTTAAATAAAAGCATATTAACACTAGTTTAATTTCATAATACACATTTTATATTAAACTTTAAGCTTATACATAACATTTAAATATCAAGTATAAATGGATATAAAATGAAGATTATTTAGTGTAAACGCTGCATATAAACTTCATTAGAAAGACAAACTTGTACTGTAATACAGGGGTGTTTTGTGTGTACTTTTTAAGGCTTTGTTAATGATGTTTACTGATGTGTTTCTGTACATTGATCAGTGTCTGTGTGCTGAAGATATATGGCTCATCAGAGGGTGTTCTGTGTCGGTACGCCATCTGTTGGACAGACAAGCTTCTGTTTTTAACCCGCCAATGACTAAATGTTGCACCATCAGTTCAGTTGGAAAAATAAAAACATGCACCAAGAAAGAGTCCAAACGCAGTTTATTTTTCCTCCAGGATTGAAGCACTCAGTGTTTTGTGATGATCAGGGTTCAGCTGTCAGAGACACTCACAGGCGTCGCTTCACTGAAGCTTCTCTGATAAGCACAGAGCTGCAGAACTCCTGGAATACAGAGAACACGGAGATTTACACCATGTACTAAAAACGGGAAAGTGTTTCTTTTGCATTTTTGGCATAGACGTCAATGTTGTCAAAATGATCTGTGAAAACGACTAAAACGCTGTTTAGTAGTTGGCGATGAATCATACGACTCACTGAATCGGTTCGTTTGAATCAACGAGTCGATTCTGTTGAGTAGATTCACCAATTTATAAGTTTGATTCAATTATTTGCTTGCATCATCACTCTGAGGGGGCATTTACACACCATTTCCAACTAAAAACTGAAAACGTTTTATGCATTTTGACCATTTAAATCACAAATATGAGATGTTTTATCAAATGTTTATTACAAATTGCATTTGAAATGTAAACTTCAGTAGCAAAAATGGTTTGAGTTGGTCAGTTCAATTCATTCAACTGACTGATTTAATGAATCGATTCCTAAAGGTTTTAAACAGTTTGAATCGACTCGTTGTTTTAAAACGAGCCGATTAAGTGAAACAAATGAAACTGATTCAATGATTCATTTGAATTTTCACTCTAAGAGGCCGTTATTCAATAAAGCATTCACTCAAAAATAAATAAGCATTTGCTATGACTAATTTAAAAGAGAAGAAATTTAATTATATTATCCATTATTATACATATTTATTTTTTATTTATTTTGCAAAAAATAAATAAATAAATTAAAAAAAATTCTTTAAATTGGATTTTCAAAAAGTATTTGCTGTTTGTGCACATGGATATTTGACCTGCTGCCAGAGCCAGTATGGTGCCGATCCATCCCAGAATATAAGACCATGAGAACCTCCAGCCGATGTAGCGCTTCCCGAAGAAGTTGACGGTCATCCCGGTGTAGATCGCCAGAGCCAAGAGCGCGAGAATTCCTGCGGGAAAACAGCAATGACAACACTGCCAAACGACACGTCACGGCTGTCAATCAAACCTGACATCACAGAATCAGTGTCTAAAACGTTTAGTTTAACCCTCGTCCTTCCCTCAGGTCATTTTGACCTGGAATTTCTTTTCTTCAAATTTTTAAATTTAAAAAAGTAACAAATCCTTCCCTCGTGGGTCAATTTGACCCCTTAAGTAATGAATGAGATGCGAGGAATGCTTCAGTACAATCGAAATCATTTACACATAGAAAAACCTAAAAATGCTCAAAATTCTAACTAAAAATGCTGAAACTTTACCAAAAAAATATTTTATAATGTCTACATGTGTAATGTAAGATATTTTGAGCTGAACTGAAAGGGTTATGCATTCAATTGTGAGTTATTTTGAATTAAAGTTAAAAGAATGTGAGGAATGTGCTTAAATTACTAAATGACTACTTATTATTTATTGATTAAATCTAGTAATTTAACGGTTAATAAAATTGCATTAAAAATAGAAAAAATTAAATAAAATAAGCTTTCTGGACCAAAAAAATGAAGTACATTTTTAGGGCTTCGGGTCATGTTGACCCGCGAAGTAACTGATTTCATTTAACTGAATGAAATGTCATCTTTAACGAGTGTTGTAATGTTTGTTCACCGGACAGAAGCAGAGCGATTCCTCCGGCCCGCACTCGTTTGCTTTGGCCTCGTTTAGACGCAGTGATGCTCAGAAGCACTCCAGCAAAACAGCCCAGCAGCGACAGCAGCATGAAGGCCCGCGTGGCGTCCCAGAATGCTGCAGGGCGGAAACACACACTTTACACACTAACAGGTTCAGAGCATTCTGGGATACTCAAGGTCCTGCAGGAATCTATATGAAAACAATTAATGTATGATGGATTGTTTAGTATTTTTGTGCATCGTCATAGAAACTGAATAAAATGTTTTTTTAAAAAGAAAATTATTCAAATTATATAATAATAAAATAATAACATATTCTCCTACCAATATCGCCCAACCCAGATAGATAAAGATTACTAAAAATATGTATTTTTTGTTATTGTCAAAGAACATATGAAAGTATGTTTTGAATTTTTTTTTTAAATGTAAAAAATGTAATCTTCCAATACTGATATAATCAGCTAGACTTTTTTGTTTCTTTTTTTATATTTTATATTTTCATTTTCATAGAACATGACATGAAATTATATTTTTGAAAAATAAAAATACACATTTCGACCAACCCAGAAGGATAAGGATAATATATATATATATAATTGTAATTTTTGCAAGTGTCCTGTAGTGTGATGCGGCTGACTGTCCTCACCCACGGTGAGCGTGTGGGCGTGGCACTTGCGATTGATGCAGAACCTCCAGAGGCCATGATTGGCTGCGTTCCCTGAGTAGCGATACTGCATCCAATAGTCTGTTGCTGTGGAGATGATGAGGAGCACGAGGGCCACCACCCCACACAGTGAGGCCCCGCCTACCAGAGTGAACACCATCAATGAGAGCGTCCTGCACAAACACACACGGTAAACACACACGGTTAATCAAATATCTCAGGCTTAAAGTTTCCTTGATTGATTCCTTAAATCACCAGCAAAAACCCTAGTGTCACAAATCAAGCCTCTGTGGCTCCCTCTGATCACCAGCAGAGGGCTCCCTCACCGGAGTACTAACTTTGACTCGGACTACGTTTCCCATCATTCCGTGGCTGGTGCTGATTACCCTCACACCTGATTCCCACACCTGATTTTTTTTAAATATTCCACACTCACTACGAAGTCTTGTTCTAGGGTACAAGGATCTCGTATACCCCTTTTCCACCAAGGCAGTGCTGGTGCCGGTTTGGAGCCGGTGCCGGTGCCGGTGCCTACTCGCGAACCAGTTCTTTGTGTTTCGACAGCCAAAGAACCGGTTCTCGGCCAGGAAAATTGGTTCCAAAGCGGCACCAACTCTTTGCTGGACTAGAACCGTTCTTTTACCACGTCATGCATACGTCGGGGGCTGGGGGCGGGGTTATTGTCGAACTTCTTCTCGAACGTAACCTCCGTCTATAGTAATCCAGACGAGCAGCACAAATGTGTTCTAAACGTCTTCTTCTGACCCCGATATAGGATCGCAAAGCCAGGAGAAACATTTGCAGAAAGACGATGTAGTCCGCCATTGTAATTGTTATGCTTGAAGTTGGCGCAAACGTTTCTGGGAAAGCTAAGACGTATGGCAACGTACACAGTGACGTAATGACGTCGTTCGCTGGGCTCTCTAGGCAGTGGAAAAACAAACAGGTTCTGAGAAGGTTTGCAAGTTGAACCAGCACCAGTTCCGAACCAGTTCTTTTTTGGTGGAAAAGGGGTAGTAGAGGCCTTCAGTAAGACCAAGGCATCGCAACTACCTCCTCATCGTTCTGGTGACTGCGCCATAGATCTGCTTCCAGGTACCACTCTTCCCAAGGGCAGGATTTTTCCCCGGTCACAACACGAATCAGAGGCTATGAAAAACTATATCAAGGAAGAAATGGCAAGGGGTTCATTCAACCATCCACTTCTCCGGCATCAGCAGGGTTCTTCTTTGTGAGTAAAAAGGATGGTGGGTTGCGACCTTGTATCGACTACCGAGGCCTTATTGGAATTACTGTCAAATTGGAAATACTGTCAAATGCAGTTCCTGCAGCTCTGGAGCAACTTCGCACTGCCAAGTATTTCACAAAACTCGACTTACACTGAGCATAAAACCTGATAAGAATCCGTGAGATGAGTGGAAGACTGCTTTTTCCATGGCCACGGGCCACTATGAATATTCGGTTATGCCTTTCGGGCTGGTCAATAGTCCTTCTGTCTTCCAAGCCTTCATCAGTGATGTATCAGTGGGTCATTGTGTATATCGACGATATCCTCATTTACTCCAACACCCTGGAAGATCACATTCACCATGTCTGAACTGTTCTGCAATGCCTCATTGAACATCAACTTTATGCCAAGGCAAAGAGGAGTGTGAGTTCCCCCAAACCTCAATTATGTTCCTCGGATACATCATCAGTTATGAGGGAGTCACCATGGACGACAGCAAAGTGAATGCAGTCTTTGGGGTGGCCCCAACCAACTACAGTTAAGGAGTTACAGCGGTTCTTAGGTTTCGCCAACTTTTACAGTTGCTTAATCAGAAACTTCAGCATCATTGCAACACCTCTAACTTCCATGCTTAAGAGGGTAGGACATCGTCTAACGTGGTTGCAGCTTCAGAAAAAGCCTTCCAAGAGTTTAAGGAATGCTTCACCACAGCCCCTATCTTACATCATCCTGACCCTGAACGTGAGTTTATTGTAGAGGTCGACGCATCCAGCACAGGCATCGGGGCAGTACTCTCTCGAAGACAAGGCAATCTGCCCAAACTCTTCCCTTGCGCATATTACTCACAGAAACTCACATCTGCTGAACAAAATTATGACGTTGGAAAATCGGGAACTTCTGGCCATGAAGGCAGCGTTTGAGCAATGGCAGCACTGGCTGGAGGGAAGCAAATATCCCTTCCTGGTATTATGATCATCGAAACCTAGAATATCTGTTGCTACGTCTCCCCTTAGTCTAGGGATAAAATAGGGAACGACAAACAAACAGTGGAGAGACTTTGAGGATCTCCAGCTATCCAGGACCAGATGCACAAAGTAACCAGACAAGTTTCGGTTTGAAATGGCATAGTTAGAAAAGAAAATAGTAATATAAAGTAAAGGAACACATTACAAATAAATCCAAAACAAAAGTATTACCTCGGGAGGAGGGCCCAACAAATCACAAAACAAAACAACATATGTCTTCCCTCACTCCCTAACTGACCATTAAACAGGAGAAAAGTTATGGGTATCCTCCACCCTACATTACCCATAAACGCTTAACTGATCATAAATGAAAAAGACAAATTCAAGAATCACGTTAGGACACACATTGTGACCACACACACCAAAGAGCGCGACCAGCGCTCACTTGTCTGGGCTTGGAGAGCGGAACAACCTCAAACGCCGCGATGTCTCTCTCCTTCCTCAGCGCTCTCTCTGCTGCTTTGTATTAACTCCTCAGGACACGCACCAATCAGTGCGCGGACAGCGCTCACAGGTAAACGAGCACAGGTGGTAGCCCTTAATCCTATTAGTCAAAGACACACGATAAGAGAGAGAGAGAGAAAAATACATATGCACATAACACTCTTGGTATGTAACAGACACACAATGAATATGTCCTTGGACGTAACACTGCGCTCAGCTAAAAGACTCAATCTAAGACAGGCAAGACAGGCATTATTTTTCACCAGATTCCAATTCTCTGTAACTTTCAGACCTGGTTCCAACGTCAAAGCAGACGCCATTTCCAGGCAACATGAATCCGCACTATCACCACCTACCAACAAACCGGTCTATCCTTCCACTATCATCGTGGCACCGGTACAGTGGGACCTCATGACTGAGATTACTGATGTTCAGAACTCTGAACCACCTGACTGTCCCTCGGGTCGCACCTATGTACCTACGACCCTCCATAGAAGAGTTATTCAGTGGGTGCACAATTCTCCCAGCTCTGGTCACCTGGGCATCAGTGCCACTAGTCAACTGACCAAATCATCTCCCCAAGCCCCTGCTGGTCTACTCCAACCTTTACCCATTCCCCAACGCCCCTGGTCCCATATTGCTATCGACTTTGTCACAGATCTCCCAAACTCCCAAGTTCATACCACAATACTCACCATAGTCGACCGTTTCTCTAAGTCCTGTCACATCATTCCCCTACCCAAATTACCCTCGGCCCTTGAAACAACAGAAACTCTGTGTAATTATGTGTTATGATTCTATGGTCCTCCGGAAGACATCGTCTCCCAATCGAGGACCTCAGTTTACTTCTCGTTTGTGGGCCGCATTCTTCCAGAAGCTCAATATCAATATCAGTCTGACCTTGGGTTACCACCCTCAGTCTAATCAACCAAGAACTTACCCGTTACCTCAGATCCTACTGTCACCGGAGATGACATCCTAGATGTCACCGTAACCAAACAGACTGGAATCGTTATCTGCTCTGGGCAGAATATGCACAAAATTCACTCAGAAAACCCTCCATTGGATTAACCCCTTTTCAATGCTTTCCTGGGCCATCAACCCCCTCTATTCCTGTGGTCGGGAGAACCTTCAGAGCTACCAGCGGTAAATGACTGGCTGCAGAGGAGTGAGAACGTCTGGAACAAAGCACATGTGCATCTTCAAAGGGCGGTGAGGAGCCAGAAGGAACAGGCTGACCGCTCCTGCCGTCTTCATCCTGATTATCGCCCTGGAAAATGGGTCTGGCTCTCTACTTGGGACCTTCGAATCCGGTTACCCTGCCGAAAACTCAGTCCCAGGTACGTGGATCCCTTCAAAATAATCATACAGATTAGTCCAGTCTCATACCGTTTGGCTCTTCCTTCCAATTACCGTATCTCACCCACCTTTCATGTTTCTCTGCTCAAGCCCGCTGGTGGTTCGAGAGGAGAGGAGGATCTAGATGAGGCCAGTGACTATCATCAGGGATGGTGAGGAGGCTTATCAAGTGCATGAACTCCTGGACTCCAGATGCCGGGGGCAGACTTCTACAATACCTCATGGACTGGGAGGGGTATGGTCCAGAGGAGCGGTCTTGGGTCAAATCAGACATTTTGGACCCATCTCTCATTGCCGACTTCCACAGAACCCATCCGGAAAGACCTGCCCCTCGCCCTCGTGGAAGACCCCGGCGTCGATCACCTCCTCACGTTAGGATTGACTCGGACTATGTTTCCCATCATTCCGTGCCTGGTGCTGATTACTCTCACACCTGATCCCCATCCCATGGACTATTTTTGTCACAAACACACTCACTACAAAGTCTTGTTCTTGCCATTGCAGACATTTCTGAGCGTTATTCCTAGTATATTGATCTCTTGTGTTTGATCTTGGACTGTTTACCTTGTATTCCCGTATTACTGCCTGCACATCTGATCTTCTGCCCGCTTACCTGGATTTACCGTTTGCCTGCTGCCTGCCCTGATCCATTGCCTGTCGTATCGTTACGTTTCTGCCTTGCCTTTGATATCTCTGTTGCTGGTGATTTACCTCTGCCTGTTGTTCTCCTACTGTCTACAATAAAGCCACACATGGATCCCACTTTTGCTGACTCCTCGTCACACCCAGCAACTGCATAGCAACATTTGGCAAACACCACATTTTCTATTTTCTTCGAAAATTTTGTTCAGCTTATTCATTCCTCTCCTGATAAACACTTTAAAAAATACACTATGTAAAAAATGTAGGCAAAATACCATTGTTACTATAAAATTTGTATAAAAAAAGTAAACTTAAATAATTAGATTATTTCAGGTTTTCAATAATAATAATAATAATAATAATAAATTATTGGAAAATTACATTTATAATTTTAATAATAAATATACAATATATTCTCTAAAATAAAATGAAAAATTAATATATTATTATACAAAACAAATTTGAAATTATAAATTATAGGATCAATTAAACTTATATTTTATAATAAATATACAACATATAAATATAATATAAAACGCAAATGAATATAAAATAAACAAATAAAAAGGTAAATAATTAATATTAGTATTATTAATAATAGAATAGTTAAATTAACATATTACTACTAATAATAAATAATAGGACAATTAAATTGATAAGTTTAATAAAAAAATACAATATAAGCAACAATGATAAAAAATAAATAAGAATGTTAATATATTAAACAATCTAAATGTAAAATAATAATACATTATGATAAATTCAATTCATATTTTTATAATAAATGTACAACATTTCAATAATAATATCAAATTAAAATGCAAATGACTTATAAATACACACACGTGTAAATGTTTCATATTATTATTAATAATATAAAAGGTAAATTAATATAATTATTATTAATAATAAATAATAGGAAAATTACATTTAAATTTTTAAAAATATATATAAAAAGTTAATACATTAATAAACAAAAATCTAAATGAATAATAATAATAATAAATTAAAGGATAAATTAAATGTACATTTGTATAATAAATATAAAACAATGTATGCAATAAAATGTAAATTAGTAAACAATACAAAAGTATATTAATAAACAATTTGATAAATAAAATTATAACTTTAACAACATAACAACCTACCAATCATCATACAAGCAATTAACTTTATGTATTTTTTTAAATAAATGCAAACATATACATGAAACCAAAGCTTGATATAGATTAAAATATTTATAATTTTTTTAATTCAAAATGATACAACGTATCATTTAAAATATAATACGATGTTAACAAGTAGCCTATTTAAAACTGTATCATTCAATTCCAACAATAGCATATGAAAAACTTTTATCCACCTTTTATTTTGCTTCTAAAAATACGTATCTAAAGATAAAGATATCTAAAGTTGTCTGAAGATCTCTATACTACTGATGCCACTTTTGGAGAGAGAAATTATTTTAAAGTAAAACAGTATTAGAAAAGGTGCCATAAACTTTTTATAAATAGAAACGTTTGCACAGGATGTGAACAATAGCAGTTTAGTGGCATCAGCATTTGGCTCGAATCGAGCCGATCAATCAAGCTTCATCAGTTTATAATAATATGCATACGAGCGTTTTCAATGCGAATCGTGTGCGCAGCACAAACTGGATCAGCACATTTCAAACTCGAGCTGGACGCTGCCAACACACAAACTACTCATTCAGAGGACAAATAAGAGAGCCATTCATAACGAATCTCACGAAATGAGCCATTAAATGCATTACAAATGAACACAGAACAAACCAGGCTTTTGTTTACATCAACTCAACGATTAAAACACAACAAAAGTGCGATGATCAAAACATTGCAAGATGAGCAAACGCATTAAGATTTCCACAAAAAGTCACGGATTGTACTTTTTATGTATAAAACATCTAATAAAGTAGGTGTAAAAATTTTCAAACCAGTTAATAACATCAACTCTAGCTTCATTTACCTCTCTGACGGTTACAGTCTCCCGCGAAGATTGCGCTCCGTCCGCGCGCCTCTGGGGTTTTAAACCCGCCACGCGCGGCGACCGTTATTGTTCCCGCCACAATAGAGCGAATCATCCAGTCAGACATGTGAGATGTGAGGTAATCCGCATCTTTCTCTGCATCTCGTCCTCTTGTTTACTCATTCTCTCCCTCCCCTATCCTCACAATCTCTCCAGTCTTCTTCTGCATCACTGTGTCCCGCGGCGTAGGACGTTTCGTGACGCGCGTCGACGCTCGCGCGCCCTCAGGCCTCCCTCACAGGTCAAATCCATCCAGAACTCGTGGATTTTGGGTTTGAAGGATGAAGAAATCTCACCAGCACGTCAACATACAAGTAAACACTGTAATAAATGAGCAAACTATGCATGGGGACGTCCCCATATATGGTACTTGGAAACCAAACAGGTGAATGTTATACAAACCTAACAGGAACGTTCTATTTAGGTAAAGAAAACGTTCCGGGATAACAAATGTTTAGAATATCCGTTCTGGGAAGCAGAAACTAACAACTTTTCCGCAACTTTCAGTGACCCAACTATTGTATATAGGAATCACATGTGTAGATTAAAGGAGAAGTTCACTTTCAAAAAAACTTTTGCTGATAATTTACTCACCCCCATGTCATCCAAGATGTCCATGTCTTTCTTTCTTCAGTCGCAAAGAAATTAAGGTTTTTGATGAAAACATTCCAGGATTTTTCTCCATATTATAGAGTCCAATGGGACCCAAACGGTAGAAGGTCCAAATGACAGTTTAAGTGCAGCTTCAAAGGGCTTTAAACGATACCAGACGATGAATAAGGGTCTTATCTAGCGAAACGATCGGTCATTTCCAAAATAAATAAAAAAGTTTAAGTTTTATAAGCACAAATGTTCGCCTTGCTCTGTTCTGTGATGCGCGTTCGTGACGTCACGTAATACGCAATTACGTTGAAAAGGTCACGATTGAAAAATTTCTGTCCTGAAGAAAATGTTCTTTTTGGCTTTTTAATATTAAAACACCCAGGATATGCACACGAAATGGGCATTTTAAACGATAAACTGACACAAATACATTTGAAAATGTGTATATGGTCCTCCTTCCGCACATTTGTAAACACGTCAAGCGTGACCTTTTCAACGTAATTGCGTATTACGTGACGTCTTCAACGCGCATCACAGAACAGAGCAAGGCGAGCGTTTGTGCTTATAAAACTTAAACTTTTTTATTTATTTTGGAAATGACCGATCGTTTCGCTAGATAAGACCCTTATTCATCGTCTGGTATCGTTTAAAGCCCTTTGAAGCTGCACTTAAACTGTCATTTGGACCTTCTACCGTTTGGGTCCCAATAGAATCCATTACATGGGGGGGAAATCCTGGAATGTTTTCATCAAAAACCTTAATTTCTTTGCGAAAGAAAGTCCATGGGATGGGGATCAGGTGTGAGAGTAATCAGCACCAGGCACGGAATGATGGGAAACATAGTCCGAGTCAATCCTAACGTGAGGAGGTGATCGACGCCGGGGTCTTCCACGAGGGCGAGGGGCAGGTCTTTCCGGATGGGTTCTGTGGAAGTCGGCAAAGAAAGACATGGACATCTTGGATGACATGGGGGTGAGTAAATTATCAGCAAAAGTTTTTTTGAAAGTGAACTTCTCCTTTAAGTCAAAATTTAAAAACTATTGATTTAGCATCAAAACATATGTGGATGCCAGTAGGAACGAAGCGTGCAATAAATCGCACATCGTGATTCCTTTGAATTCCTACATTTAAATGCTTCTGAAAAAAACAGAATCAACAATGACTCAATTAAAAGTATAAGTCCAGACTGTTTGAGAAACTATTTTCAAACACACCTATTACATAAAAAAAGTTATATATATTATACACATATACACACACACAAAGATACACGCATATATACAATTTATATATACTTTGATTTACTAAGACACAATTTGTCAATTTAAATTTGTATTTATTAAAAGTCACTGACGATCCAAGCAGATTTTTTTTTTTTGCACATACATTGGCATAATTAATCCAGAAAAATCAGGAGGTTACCGTATATACACCTGAAGTTCATATACCACAAAGTATATGTTAAACATCAAAACACGCAACATTACACCAGTGCTGAAAAACATCAACGACTGGAGCCACGTCTGATTGGTCTAAAGGTTCAGACCCTTATTTATAATCAAGCGTGTCAAACTCCGAGCAAAACAGCATGTTGTCGGTAATGAGAGGGTTGAAGTGAATATTAGCATATGCGCTAATAATCCAATCAGTACGATACAGCTAGCTAAATTAACTCAGTCCGTATGAGGGCGTGAGAGGCGTCGCTCACTTCTTTGGACGTCCTTTTCCCGCCTTCATGCCCCGCCCACCTTTATTGCCCCGCCCTCCTTTATTGCCCCGCCCTCCTTTGCCTCGCTGCTTGTCGTCCTTCCTCTGCGCGGCTCTCGTGTCTTTCTTCATCCGTCCATCAACCACACGGAAAACGCCCTTGAGTCCGGCCGGACGCCTCACTTTACGCCCGACGCCCTTCTTGGCCACAATATACGTGACGTCCTGCTTCTCTTTTCCCACGCCGGCCTTTTTGTAGATGCTGCGAGCAAAGTGAAGCAAAAAAAATGAGTTATCACAAGTTTAACATGAAAAGTAGCCGACGCGTCGATGTTGAGACTGACCTTTTGAGCTGTGCCATTTTCTCTCGCTCTGAAATATCCACCGTGTTCACGACAGCTTCGGCCTTTTTCTTGGCCTGCTCCAACTTCTTCATCGTCTACGACAAGAAAATATGCATTTAAAGGCCATATTCAGTTTGAAGTCAGTGCATGTTTGTCAAGGTTTCCTGCATCAGAAATAGTTTTTCATTACCATTTTCTACTGGATGACTTTCAAACATTTCATATAACAATAAAGTACATATTTTATTTTATAAATTTAAAAATTGAAATAACATCAATAAAATGTATAATATAATACCATATTTTATTATCACAAAAATAATAACATAAGTGAAAAAATAATGTTGATATATAAAACTCATTTAATGTTCTGCTTATGATTTTCAGTTTATTATTAATAGATAAAATAGTTATATATAAAAGATGTTTACCAAAAAAGTAAACATCTAAACACACACACACACACACACATACATATATATATATATATATTTTAATATTTACATAACATAGTATTAATATTTTATAAATAGAAATATTAATATAATTAAAAATACAAAATATATATGAATAATAAACATTTTTATAAATAAGAAAATCTAAATATCAATAAAAAAATAATACAGTATTTTATTTTAAAATATTGTATTCGTTTTAAAATAATAGCAAATTAAAAATTAAATCATAAGTGGAAAATAAGAAAATATTTTATATATATATAACAAGAATCTTTTAAAATAAAAAAAGTGCTCATATATACAGTGCTATGCATAAGTGAATACACCCATGCTAAAGTTGACTAAAAAGAGGAATAAAAAAATCATATTTTGGAAATTGAACGTAATGCCTTAATTTAAAAAATTAGGAAAAATCCAACCTTTAAGGACACCAATTTTCTTTGTGAATGAATAATGTATCGTAAATAAATAAATGTTCTTCCTTAAAATACATGGTGCATAAGTTAGTACACCCCTATGTTAAATTCCCATAGAGGCAGGCAGATTTTTATTTTTAAGTATTTAAAAAAAAAAATTTAGGACACTATGCATCCTGATAAAGTTCCCTTGGCCTTTGGAATTAAAATAGCCCCACATCATCACATAGCCTTCACCATACCTAGAGACTGGCATGGTTTTATTTCAGTTAGCCTAATAGCTAGTTTGATTTGCATTGAGAGATGATCTTATGGAAAGTACCCCATGCCAATCTCTAGGTATGGTGAAGGCTATGTGATGATGTGGGGCTATTTTAATTCCAAAGGCCAAGGGAACTTGAACTTTTAGGTGGCAAAATATTTTTTGAGTCATAATAATGAACTTTCCCTCATGAAAAAAACCCCCTCAAATCTACTGAAATTATGTAACAAATTATGTAATAAAGTACTACTACTAAATCAATCTAGTAAAATGAATGGTAAACATCTATAACATTAATTACACCATTAAACAAATATATTATTATATTTAATTATAATAAAAACCTTGAATTCATTACTATTTTATTGAATTTTTAAATCTTTATCCTTTATTTTATTTTTCAAAAATGTGTAATAACAGTGAATAATGATAATAATAATAATAATTATTATTTTTTATGTCTCAACACGCCTATCTGAGAGCCGCTGACATCATCTCTTACCCGTCTCTTCTTGCGGGCTTTGGCCTCTGCCACGCGTTTGATGGGACGGGCGTTGATTTCCCGCCATTTCTGCTTGTATTCCTCCACCATGTCTTTGGTGACAGGAACAGGCCTCTTCCGGTGCTTCTTTTCATCGTCAAAAAGCCAGGCGGGAACTTCGGTCATGTCCTCAGAGTTCGCATATCTGCAAGATCAGCACGAAGACGACTTTATTAGCTCAGAAACTCGCGGCTAACGCAACGGCTAACCACCGTCTGCGCTCTCACCTGTGGAAGGAGCCGTCGACCAGGTCTCGCGCTCTCTTTTTGGAGGCGGCGATCTGAGCGCCGAGCGCCAAACCCTCTGCGTCGAGAATCCGAGCACGTTTATCTGTGAAACAAAAAATAATTACACAAATTAAATATAGCTGCAAGCAGCAAATAAAGGGGACAAACACCACAGAGGCAGAACGAGGAGCTAAAAATCAAGGCATGGAGCGTCAGACCAACTGAAACAATGAGGAAAGACATTTGGAGACGATTTTAAGCAAAACGGTTGGAAGCCAATAAATACAATCACTTGTAACATCACTTTATTACTTTTGACCAATAGGTGGCGCTGACACCAAAATGATCTGTTGTGATCAGTGTTGGGTGACAATTACACAAATTTTAGTGTCAATGTCAAATCTTTCATGAGATACAGCCATCAAATTCGTTGATACAGTATACGAAAATAGTTTAGATTATCGACACAAAATCTGATATCCGATAAAATGATCTGACTCGAATTTGGGGAAAATCGGACAAAAGATCGTATGGAGTTCGAAAACGTAGCTTTTTAAAGAAAATCAAAATGATGGTCAAGTTGTGTTCAAAATTTGAGCTTGATAAAAATTAGCTTCCAGTGAGATGTTGTTTGGCCGCAGTACCAAACGCTTCCACTAGATGTAATTCGTCTCCCATTCATTTCTAATGAGCTTATTTTTGACTGTGGAGCACAAGTGTGACTATTTTTTTCAGGACCATTTAACCCGTTCGAATCATGTCCATGACTTTTTGTTTTGTGTGTGTTCACACAGCAAGTGCCAAAACCTTTACCAAGTTTCCTACCATTCCAAAAAAATAAATAAAATAAAAATCCATCAAAAATAACAGAGGGTTTTAAATATAATTCTCTGATGATGTCAAATATAATTCTGAACTGACTTGTTTTTTCCACTGGAACAACTTGAAAGTCATCGTCCTCATCAGCCGCTCCTCTCGTGCCGACGGCCGCTGAGGCGTGTTTCATTTGCGCAATTTCCCTGTTGAAAAAAACAAAACAAAAAAAACACGTTTTTTTTTTTAGAGAACGGAATTGATTCTGCTTAACGCTAATATAGACGAATATATAAACGTCACCTCTCATCATCACCATCATCATCACTGCTGTCATCATCAGAGTCGCTGTCGTCTTTAGCCTTCTTCACTTCCTGTGAGGGCGCGGCCACTTCCTGTTTCTGTGCGATAGGCTCCGCCTCCGCTTTCCTCTTTTTGCCCTTCCCAGACTGCAGCAACTGTGTTTGTCTCAGTTCACTCATGGCATCTGTCTCGTCGTCCAGATCCAGCTCTGAAAAGATGTCCTGTGTGCGGAGAATAAAACGTTAAAATCTGGCCTAAACCGGTTTTAGGGATTCGCATTGGTCTAAATGAGCGATTCACACCTTGCTGAACCACATGTTGGTCTCGCGCTCTTTCTTCTCGTCTTTTCCTTCCAGCTCGACGATTAACTCGTTCCCGTTGGTTTCCCCTTCGTCCTGCTGTGTGGCGGCAAACGAAACTCTGCGGGAAACGCAAAAACAGCGCTGAAATCCCTCCAAAATAAAAGTGCTTAATCAACAACACACTGAGAGTCACAGTTTGAACAAACATTTGTAACGTTTCATTTAATCTTAATTTTGTTTCAAACTCTCTCTTTCATAAAACACCGACTTTTTTTTATTTATGTGTGAAATTTTACAAACATACCAGTTTCTGAAAAATTGTGTTTTACAATTGCTGCTACAATGAAAATACACACAATTTTAATTTATATAATAATTTATTTATAATTATATACACACAGTTTACAATGCAGTTTATATTTAAGTTTCAAGTAAATGCATTTCAATTATTTATCTACTTTTATATATTTTATATGTATTAAAAATGAAAAAAAATTTAACAATATAAATATATTTTATGTATTTAAAAATTTTAATTTAAGCAATAAAAATGTATTTACTTTAGTAAAAACTTTACTTTTACTTAATTAAAAAATAAAATAAACAAATAAATATTATATAACATATATTTTATTTTTTAATTAAGTAAAGTATTTTCTAGTTTTTTTATTTTCAAGAAGCATTTAAATTATATTTATACTATACCTTTTTACAGTATAAATATTTATTTTTTATTTTTATTGTATATGGTTTTATTTTATATTGCAGTTTATATACATAACATTTATTTTTTAAGTTTATAAGAAGTTTTATATTTTATATTAAATATATTATATTATCATATTAAATTATATATATATATATATATATATATATATATATATATATATATTGTTGTTTTAAATATATAAATTATATATTGTATTTAATATATATTTAGTGAAATAAAAATGTAACAAAATAATATAACAATATAAATATAATTTTTATATAAATAGTTTATACATATTAAATGTAAATATTTACATTAAATGTATTATATTAAAATAATAAATAATATACATTCAGGTATAATAAATATGTAAAGCAATATAAATATGATTTTGATATTATGCTTTTATATATATAAAAAATTGATTCGATTTTATATATATTGTAATCGTTTTAAATATAATATGTACAGTTCATATATTTATTTTATATTATTATTTTTTTTAAATATGTAAAAACCATACTTTTTCTTCTTAGGCATCTTTCCCTTGATTTCTCTCTCTTTCTTCTCGATCTCCTCGAGGTCGTCGGAGTCGAGGTCTGAGGCCAGAGACATGCGCTCGTCTTCGTCCTCGTCAGAGATGTGCACATCGTCCTCTTCCTCGTCGTCCAGCAGAGCGTCCGTTACCTTCATATCTCCCTGTGTGACGGCGCTGAGACCCTGCGGGACAGACAAACACCATCAGCACAGTCTGAAGACGACCCGACTCGGATTCGGTGAAAATCGGACAAAAAGAAAGTCTGAGTCGCCGCTGGTCTACGGGACGCCTCGACGGGTTCACTTGCCTCCGCCTTCTTGATGGCGGCGAGAGAAAACATGGAGGAATCGCTGGTGTCGGCGATGGAAACCCCAGGAAGATCCATCTTCAGCTCCACTCGCTCTCTCTGCTTGCGCTTCTCCTTCAGGAGCTTCTTCTTTTTCCTGTTCAACGACAAAAACAGGTTAGAAACACACTTTCAGTGGAAAACGCCAGTTAACGTTCTTACAGCAGGGTTATGATTGTTAACTAAAAATAAAAAATAAACTAAATTAAATGAAATAAACTAGACACCACAAAAAAAAAAAAGCAAGCAAAAATTAAAAATCATATATTTAACATTTTTTAAACAAATAATATAAATATTATACATATATACATTTTAATATTTAAATCTTAAAAAAAAAAAAAAAAAATTATATATATATATATATATATATATATATATATATATAGATATTTTTTTTTTAGATATTTAAATATTAAATGAAATACAACAATAAAAAAAAAAAAAAAAAAAGGTAGTACTTGAAATAAAACAAACATTAAATAAAATATCAGAAACGTGCCACAGGAACATTTACTTTAAGGCGAGACACTACAGGTGAATAGGGTAAAATTTTTAACTAGCAGATATCACCATGAAACTTTCACAGTTGATTACCTACATTAAGATGAGAAAAAAATGTATTACAAGTTTTCTGTAATTTAATGTTTAAATATGCAAATTAGGCAATATCTAATCAAATATGCACTAATTTGCATATATTTTAAAAAACGAAATCTGAGTACTGGATAAAGCCAGGTTAAAAATTATTTTTTCAATGTGTTCACATATTACATGGGAAAAAAATTACAGAGGGATTTATGGATATCTACTTTTGTTATCCTGTAAATCAGAAAATACTGTCAATAGCCTTAAAAAAAATGATTTTCACCATGTTTTTTGGAATAAAATGTTATATAAATCAGGCTAGGAATAATATATTTACAAATCCCTTTGTAAATGTCTTCATAATATAACTAGGTACAAGACTGGAAAGTGTGGTGTATATCGGTGCTACTGAAGTGGAGATTTCGGACTTGGAGAATGAGAGAACAGTCATTTTGAGAAAACGGGCTTTAAAGATTTATCATCAGCCAATGAGATTGCGCATTCAGCCCTTTTACTTTCATGATTGGTTGCTTATAAAAAGGAAATGACCATATTTGGATCCGACAGGATTGTACACAAGAGAGAGAGCTTCCTAATGGTGTGTGTGATGACAGGCTGACGGCAGAGATCGCGGAGCAGATGATTAAGTGTTGATTAAGAACGCAAACTTTTGTTGAATTTATGAGAAATCTACAGACGCAAACAGACAAAGTGTAATAAAATAAAGACCTAAATGTGTATTTCGGACTTTTTTTCAACACAAGTCTGAAAGAAGACATTGTTATTGAAGACAAATATCCAAAAATCTCAAAATTGACCAGTAAAAAAAAAATGATGTTTTTGCCTGCCGTGTCTCGCCTTAAGTACTAAAATAACTAAGACTAAATGAACTAAAAACAATATAGACATATGAAAAGTAAACAACTCAAACTAATAAAAACAGAACAAAATTACTTAAACTTTAAAATGAAAACAGAAAAATACAAGATAAATTCCAAGTAAAAACAAAAAACCTACAATAGACATAATCAATGATACTAAAACATCCCGGAGATATAACTCTACCGTTTGAGATCGGCGAACTCCTCGGCTTTCATCTCCGCCAGTTTCTTCTCCATTTCTTCTTCCTCTTCGTCCGCCGCGTTCTCCTCATCCTTCTTTTCCACCGCCTTTCTCTTGCCTTCCTTCTCGTCAGTATCGCTCTCGTCATCGTTTGAGTCGAGACTGTTAAAATGCGCAGTTAATAGTGAATCTTTACTGTGCGATACATGAATTATATGACACTAATAATGACGTACTTGATTTCCGGATCCAGTTGCTTGGCTTCCTCTTTCAGTTTTCTAGCCAGGAACCTCCTCAGCTTGGATCTCCATGACAACAACAGACTAACAACACAACAGCCAATCAGATTTCAGCTCTCCATATATGGACATTAGTGGTGGAACGGATCACAAAATTCCCGGTTCGGATCATTAACGGTTTTTGAGCCACGGATCGGATCATTTTTTGGATCAGCAAAAATAAAATAAAAAATTATACATATGTAAATGTATATATGGAGGGGGGGGGGGGTAACTTTGGTTTTCATTCATTACTTAAAGCTCACTTGAAGTTCTTCGATACCACATCAAAAACATTATTAAAAACAAGTGAACAGTCAGTAATAAAATAAGAACAAATACAAAAATTACAAGCAAAGATGAATACTAAAAGTTAAAAAGTCTAACAGTATTCAGGTACAGAAATGAATAATTATGCCTAAATGTAAAATAACACTATTTGTTCACTGTATAAATTAAATATAGGTTAATCTTTGTTAAAGCTGTATTTTGTTGTTTTATTAACATTAATGACAGACGACAGCAGGAATATTAGGCTGCTGTGACTTTAAAGGGATAGTTCGCCCAAAAATGATATTTAAGCCATGATTTACTCACCCTCAAGCCGTTCGAGATGCATATGTCAATCTTTTTTCAGACGAACACATTTTCAGTTATTTTAGAAAATGTCTTAGATCTTTCAGTGGTTATAATGTGAGGCAATGGGGTCCAGCTGATTCAGGTCCGAAAATGTGCATGCATCCTTCTCAAAAATAATCCATCCGGCTCCAGGGGGATAAACGAAGGCCTTCTGAGGGTAATCCGTGCGGTTTTGTCGTAAAAATATACATATTTAAAACTTTATAAACTAAAATAACTGGCTTCCGGTGGCGGGCGGCGCGCGTTCATGGAGATGAATGAGTCGTGACGTAGAACGAACGTTGAGTTTTGTTTTGCTCTGCTCTCTGGCTGCGCTGTCACGCTCGTTCTACGTCACGACGCTTCCTACGCTACGTCATACGTCATACGCCAGCATCCATCTCTGTGAACGCGCGCCGCCCGCCACCGGAAGCCAGTTATTTTAGTTTATAAAGTTTTAAATATGTATATTTTTACGACAAAACCACACGGATTACCCTCAGAAGGCCTTCGTTTATCCCCCTGGAGCCGGATGGATTATTTTTGAGAAGGATGCATGTACATTTTGGGACCTGAATCAGCTGGACCCCATTGCCTCACATTATAACCACTGAAAGATCTAAGACATTTTCTAAAATAACTGAAAATGTGTTCGTCTGAAAAAAGATTGACGTATGCATCTCGAACGGCTTGAGGGTGAGTAAATCATGGCTTAAATATCATTTTTGGGCGAACTATCCCTTTAAGACTGAATATACTGACAAACATCCGGTTTCTTTCTCCACTGTTCACTGATGACAGAACCGAGAGAATATTATTTAATAGTGAAGTCAAGTATTTTGACATAATTTTGTGTGTGTGTGTGTCCGTTCAAGGGCAAGGAAACGCAAGAGGAATCAATTCTGTGGTCGAGTGATGTCTGAAACACGGCTCTCCCTCTCTCTGCGTGTGTGTGTGTGACTGCGCACAGATAACGCACGAGTCAGTAGGGCTGGGAGAAGAAAAAAATAAATCGATTCACCGAGCTATTGCAATTTTTTTTTTTAAAAAGAGGGGTTTTTTTTTATTCCAGAATTAAATTTCTTTATTTTTGTCCTTGTTTGTAGATGAGGTTGGCAGAAGTTAGCCACTTTCAGTCCAACAGAGGATGAAATGTGTCGTTATCTATGAGTGATAAGACAGTAGAGCTGCACGATTCATCTTTAAAAGACTGTGATCTCCATTCAAACACCCATGTGATCTTTCAGTTCGTCTGTCTATTAAACTTTGATGAAATCATATCGCAACATTCAGATCTGTGTTTGCGCTGCCGCTGACCCGGAGAGAGTGACGTTAGTCATGAAACTGCAGTCTTTTCAACCTCATAGTATCATTATTTCTGTGACACAATAGTTCAAATTATCATAGGGGATAAAAGTTTAAATATAAACACTGATGTCTACGATATTGATCAAAATAGAGTAAATCAGCTTTTGATAGAAACTTGGCGCTTAAAATAACACATTTATCGGTTTCACCACTAGGTGGCGACAAGTGACTGTTCAAAAAATATTTGGGTTTCACTTTATTCTGATGGTCCCTTTAACACATTCTGTTGACTATAAGTAACGTTACACCTACATGTCTACTAACTCTCATTAGAGTGTTAGTTAAGTATTAATAGACTGGTAGGGTTAGGGTTAGATTAAGTTGACATGTAGTTGCAAAGTTACTTATAGTCAGTAGAGTGTCTGTTGGAGGAGCATCACAATAAAGAGTTTGCAGATATTAAGCAGACAGTCTACTAATACTCTAATGAGAGTTAGTTGACGTAGTTGCAAAGTTACTTATATTCAACAGAATGTTCAAAAGGGACCATCAAAATAAAGTGTTACCAATATTTGTTATTGAATCATTTATTCAGGAGAATGTAGTATTGTATGATGCTTCTGAAATAAAACTCGGAAAAATGTGATGTTTTTGTAAATATGACTCCTCTTATACGTCATGTACAGTCTGTATAAGTGTATGACTTTTCCTGACGGTCTAGTGTTAAAAAAAAAAAAACACAATATATTGCATTATCGAATCGCAATACTTGTAGAAATCGCAATTCTTAAAAAAATAAAATAAAATAAATAAATAAATAATAATAATAATTCTCTATATATATATAAAAACGCAATATATTGCAATATCGAATGCAATACTTAATTCTTAAACAAAAAAAACCCTAAAAATAATTATAATAATAATAATAATAATATTATATATATATATATATATATATATAAACGCAATATATTGCAATATCGAATCGCAATGCTTGTAGAGATCGCAATTCTTTAAAAAAAAAATATATATATAGCCTATATAAAAAAACGCAATACATATCGTATCGCCACCCAAGTATTGTGATAGTATGGAATCTGGAAATAGGTGTATCGTCCCAGCCCCACTAAACATGTCCTAATTATAAACTTTCACTCCATTTAATCCGCGAATCACACGCGAGGCCTGATCCGTGCGCATCACGATCCGCTTCACCCCTAATGGTCATCCTTCATATGAACATCACTCACCGCAGCTCCTTTCGGCCCAAGACTTTGATGTCGGAGCAGCACTCTTTGATTTCTGAGGAAGTGATGGGGTGGGCCTCAAGCTCGGGGTTATCGAAGGTTATCTGGAGCAGAGAGATGGACGTTAGCAGGAGAAACACATGCGTACTGATGTTCATCTGAACGGGTCTGACACCTACTTTATTGGCTTTGCTCAAGAAATCGACGGGGTTTTCTGCCTTCAGGAACTCTGACAGTGAGAAGATGTGATAGAGCGTGAGATCTCCGTCGCTGTAGCCTTCAGCCTGAAACGCCACAGCAAACCAGGGGTTAAAGCAACAACAGAATAAAGCATCTCATAAACATGCAAAGGGAAAAAATAATAATAATTAAAATATAATTGGGTATATTTGCTCTACAAAAATAATACATATATAATATTGTAGTATAATAATAATAATAATATTATAATTATTTTTGTACGTATTATAATATAATTAAAAATGTAAAATAATATTTGAAAATAATTTAATGGAAAAGTACATTCATGCCAGCAGAAGCGGAGCGTAATAAAACATACTTTGGGCTTTTTTTTGTTAACCAGGTCCTTCACGGTTTTCACTTGAACGTCGACCTCTTTAAACGCATGTTTCGGGTCGAAGAACTTGTTGTCAATTTTATCCGGAGCCAAATAACCTGAAGGAAAAGAGAAATATATTCAGATGGATAGACAGACAGATAGATAGATAGACGGATAGACAGATAGACAGATAGATAGATAGATAGATAGATAGATAGATAGATAGACAGATAGATAGATAGACGGATAGATAGATAGACAGATAGATAGATAGATAGATAGACAGATAGATAGATAGATAGATAGATAGATAGATAGATAGATAGATAGACGGATAGATAGATGGATACAGATAGACAGATAGATAGATAGATAGATAGATAGATAGAGATAGACAGATAGATAGATAGATAGATAGATAGATAGATAGATAGATAGAGATAGACAGATAGATAGATAGACGGATAGATAGATAGACAGATAGATAGATAGATAGATAGACAGATAGATAGATAGATAGAGATAGACAGATAGATAGATGGATAGACGGATGGATAGAGACAGATAGATAGATAGATAGATAGATAGATAGATAGACGGATAGACGGATGGATAGAGACAGATAGATAGATAGATAGAGATAGACAGATAGATAGATAGACGGATAGACGGATGGATAGAGACAGATAGATAGATAGACAGATAGATAGATAGACGGATAGACGGATGGATAGAGACAGATAGATAGATAGATAGATAGATAGATAGATAGATAGATAGATAGATAGA
>CM040825.1:42474656-42484656 GCA_022828995.1 Vimba vimba
TTGAATCTGGAAATAAAGCAAAACTGAGAAAAATGAGAAATAGTCATTTAATTTATAGCAAAACATCTAGCATTAACTCGATCTCAAACAGATTCATTAACAGTAGTTATTACTCCAACACCTGCGTGACATCATTAACCAACGTGTTTAAACGACCAATTTGTGACAATACGGTTTCGGGAAACAGTCGTGACAGTGAGTTACGGCGCTGTACGGCACACACACACTCCTGAGCCGACTGAAGCCCGCACACACACTCCTGAGCCGACTGAAGCCCGCGCACACACACTCCTGAGCCGACTGAAGCCCGCGCACACACACTCCTGAGCCGACTGAAGCCCGCGCACACACACCTGAGCCGACTGAAGCCCGCACACACACTCCTGAGCCGACTGAAGCCCGCGCACACACACTCCTGAGCCGACTGAAGCCCGCGCACACACACCTGAGCCGACTGAAGCCCGCACACACACTCCTGAGCCGACTGAAGCCCGCGCACACACACTCCTGAGCCGACTGAAGCCCGCGCACACACACTCCTGAGCCGACTGAAGCCCGCGCACACACACTCCTGAGCCGACTGAAGCCCGCGCACACACACTCCTGAGCCGACTGAAGCCCGCGCACACACACTCCTGAGCCGACTGAAGCCCGCGCACACACACTCCTGGGCCAACCGAAGCCCGCACACACACACACACACACACACCTGTCTGCACTTCTCCGTCGTGATGTCCTCCTGCAGCGTGACCACGTTCGGGATGCTCTTGATCGGCACCAGATCCACACCTGACATCAAATCAAGAGTCAACACTGGAGTCTGCGTGCGAATCAGAGACGCTACACTGCAAACTCAACTCACCGATCACCAGACTCGACACCGGCATGAACTTGGACGCCACCTGCAACCTGAGCGCCAAACACACACACACACACAGGTCAGTCATCAATAACTCAGGCTGTGACAATATATAGTCTCACAATATATCGCAATTAGGGCTGTCAAACGATTAATCGCGATTAATCGCATCCAAAATAAAAGTTTTTGTTTACATAATATATGTGTGTGTACGGTGTATAATTATTTTCTATATATAAATACACACACATGCATGTATACATTTAAGAAATATTTGCATGTATATACTGTGTATATATATTTATATTGTATATAATTTATATTATATATAAATATTTTATATATAAATACATTTTTCTTAAATATATATATATATGCATGTGTGTGTATTTTTATATAGAAAATAATTATATACCGTACACACACATATATTTTGTAAAAACAAACTTTTATTTTGGATGCGATTAATCGCGATTAATCGTTTGACAGCCCTAATCGCAATACAAAAATGCAACAATATGTATCACCAGAAATTCAAGTTTTCAGAGTTTTAGTGTCAGTACTACATTAAACTACTCTATATAATGTTGAATATGATGTATAATAAGGAAATGGGGGAATATGTGTGTGTCCTGATTATGCCGAATGTCTGATGTTACCAGTAAAATGGCTTATATTATGTTAAATATATCTAGTCAGAGCACAAGCATATTCATCTACAATAATTCTGTATTTTCAGCTTCAGAATCATGAATATTGTTATTCTGGCGTCTCTATTGTCCTGTGCTTTGAGTTTATCAGCACCGAGTTCAAGTCTATTCATTTACACACACAATGTAATATCAAATTTAGCATTTTAATCAACAGTACATTGTTAACCTTTTATCATGTGTTTCGGAGTATCGTGATAATATCGTATCGTGAGTTCAGTATCGTGATATCGAATCGTGACATGAGGGTCTCGTTACACCCCTATGGATAACGTTTGAAGTTTACAATAATAACATTTGGATATCAAAACACATTATTCTGTGTCTTTTTGCAAAACATTCTGAATAACGAATACCATGAACAAACACCAGCAGCCTAAAGGTCAACTAACTAAAACTAGACTAACTAATATAAATATCAAACATTATTAACGACAAGTATAAAACCAGAACAAAAAAGCAAAGTAGCAATAGCACAAATAAATACGACTGAACAAAAGTTCAGAAATCGAAATCAAATGTTAAACAACACTGCATAGTTTTCTTGATTTTATAATATAAATAAAATATAGATTGAAGCTATGAACAGGTATTACACTAAAGCCTTATTAAAGCTATGAACGTTATTCAGTCAAGATCAGTGACCGTCTCTTTCTCATGTTGTTTGATTAACGTTAATGATCAGGTTTATTAGGCTGCTGTCACTTTAAGACTGAATGCATGGATCCAATATACTGATACACACGCGTTTCCTTCTCATCTGTTTGTGTTCACTGTGTGTGTTTATCCGTTGAAGTGCAAGACAACGCAAACAAAAATCTCAATTCATTATTCTAGCGCTTGAATGGTTTAAAACTAGGGCTGTCAAACGATTAATCGCGATTAATCGCATCCAAAATAAAAGTTTTTGTTTACATAATTTATGTCTGTGTATGGAGTATAATTATTTTCTATATATAAATACACACACATGCATATATATTTAAGAAAATGTGTTATTTATATATAAAATATGTATATATAATATAAATTATATATAATATAAATATATATATACAGTATATACATGCAAATATTTCTTCAATATATACATGCATGTGTGTGTGTTTATATATAGAAAATAATTATACACCGTACACACACATATATTATGTAAAAACAAACTTTTATTTTGGATGCGATTAATCTTTTGACAGCCCTATTTAAAACCACATTAAAAACACAGATATTCTGTTGTAAATTTTAAAAGTAATGCGTTACTTTATTAGTTACTTGGAAAAGTAATCTGATTACATAACTCAAGTTACTTGTAATGAGTTACACACAACACTGGCTCTGATATTACTTTAATTCAGCATTTATGTTGAAAATGAAATGAGATCCGCGTAATAAGCGCTTCCTCACCATCCTCCAGGAGCGGCGCACAGATCCACCAGAGCTCGGGCTTTCTGGAGAAACTGGAACTTGCGGTTGAGCTGAATGAGCTTGAAGGACGAGCGCGACCGATAACCTTAAAATGACCAACAATACATGATTACCACTCGTTATGATGATACATGCATTAAATCATACATCTAGGAAATTAAAACACACAACACCGGATTTAGGAAAAATAAAGTAAAACATTTTATAGGGTAAAAAAAATTAACGAGATGTTAAACGGCTATAAATTCACTTCATTAGATATTATTCAAATTTCATTAAACAGTTCAAATTAAATCCAGAACAATGAAAATGAATAACACGGGCCCTAAAAATGTCATTACTTTCAATAATCTTGTTACATACATTTTTTTTAGGGCTGTCAAACGATTAATCGTGATTAATCGCATGCAAAATAAAAGTTTGTTTTTACATAATATATGTGTGTGTACGGTATATAATTATTTTCTATATATAAATACACACACATGCATGTATATATTTAAGAAATATTTGCATGTATATACTGTGTATATATATTTATATTATATATAATTTATATTATATATAAATATTTTATATATAAATAACACATTTTTCTTAAATATATATATGAATGTGTGTGTATTTATATATAGAAAATAATTATATACCGTACACACACATATATTATGTAAACACAAACTTTTATTTTGGATGCGATTAATCGCGATTTTTACGATTTTTTTTTACGTTTCATAGTTACACTTTATTTTAAGGTGTCCGTGTTATAGTGTAGCCTAATTACACATTTCAATACTGAGTACTAATAAATAACCACATGTATAGGGTGAGGATTTGGTTTAGGTTTAGTTGCGTGTAATTAACTTTATTTTACAGTGTCATTGTTACATGTAGTTACTATAGTAATAACTATACATTATGCATAATTACAGGCAACTAACCCTAATCCTACCCTAACCCTATAGTAAGTACATGTAGTTCATTAATATTACTCGGTACTTAAATGTATAATTACAGTGTAACAATGACACCTTAAAATAAAGTGTAACCCACAATTTATAGTAGGCCGAATTACTGTAGTAACTACATGTAACAAGGACACAGTAAGATGATGTGTTACACGTTACATGACTTGAATTAATTACACATGCTTTTTGGCTACTAAATTTAACGTAAGCGTTAAATAAATGTCCAGAAAATGTAAACGGAAAATAAGGAATTTGTGCAAAATAAAAACACCAGTATGCTCCCACAACATGATAAAAACACGGTATTAGCATAGACATGGTCTCAGATTGTAATACCATGCTAGTTTAATATGCTAGAGTACTTAACATCATACTTGACTGATACTTTGAGGAATGACATGCTAACTTTAATCTCAAAACACGCGCTGTTACTACGGTGAATGTCCGAAAACACTGTAATAACGTGGTACTTCGTGCTCGTTCTTAATGTTCATGTTTACGCGACTTACCCGTTTCTTTCGCGAGGTGATAGAATTTATCCTTTCTGGTTTTTCCGACTTTGAGTTTTTTACCCATGATTTCTGCTGCAAATTACCAGTTTTTACGCTTTATTTCCACACGCTTCCCCTCACCGTGTCGCGAGCACTGAGAGCCACACGTGTACTCCGGCGGCGCAGAGAGATGACGTATTCGTCAGCAGACTTTCTATTTAGTTTTTTTTGTTTGGATCTTCTTTTTTTTTCTTTTTTTTTTTACATTTTATGGTTAGGATATTCAATTGTTTGGAAATTATAAATGTAGGAATATAGAAAAAAAAAATTACGTGTGGCAATATGCTTTAAAATTAAAAAATATATATAAAAAATCTGGGTAACACTTTATTTTACAGTGTCATTGTTACATATGTAATATAATATTACCATAGTAATAACAGTAAATTATGCATAATTACAAGCAACTAACCCTCAACCAAATCCTAATCCTACCCTAACCCTATAGTAAGTACATGTAGTTGTTTAATATTACTCAGTACTTAAATATATAATTACACTGTAACAATGACACCTTAAAATAAAGTGTAACCAAAATCTGATTTATAAATGAAGAAATAGATTTATGTTTAGTACATGTAAATAATAATAATAATTCACAAAACATTTAAAGCAATAGAATCTTGACATACAATAAATGAATACAAATAAATAGAAATAAATAACATGGGGAAAAAAGATTAAAAAATTGTCATCTTCATGAAATCAGGAGGTAACTTATAATGAAATCATAATTTCTTTGAGCAACAGAGCAGTTTTAGTGGCTTTCATAGACAGAATAACACAGAATAATAGAATAGAATAACTACATCAACACAGAAAAGCCTAAAATTGGGTGTAGAATCAGTGACTTTACATTAATGGAGATGAAACTCGCCACATAAAGTTAGCAGTTTTAATGTGTCGTCCATCTCCTTTGACCCGGAGTCCCAAATCAAATAATCTCACATTCATAATCTCACATTCATAATCTCACTTTCATAATCTCACTTTCATAATCTCACATTCATAATCTCAAAAGTAAAAGTTTGTAATAAGCAGAGGAAATAAGCCAGGCTACTTCTCTCCAGAACTCATTTGCATAATCCCATAAAACAAATGTGGTATTGTTTCAAGATTACAGTTACAGAATCCACACTGTGAAGAGATGTCTAACCTAAACTTAGAAATACAGGGATAGTAATTATGTAAAGTGAAGCTCTTAACAGAAACTTATTAATGCCAGTCCATATATTAATAGTAGAAAGAGAAGGATCATTTCCATTTGTAAAAAGCTTTGGGGTGACAGCTGATCTTCCAATAATTTGACATTGGAAAGCTCCAATCCTCCAATGGATAATTGGGGCATTTCACAGACTGATTGTTTTATGTAAATATGTTTTATGTAAATATGTTAGTAATCAGACAGTTGATGGCACCCGCTGACTTCCAACCAGAGTAGGAAAAAATACTATAGAAGTCATTCTTCAAAATATCTTTATTTGTGTTCAACAGAAGAAAGAAACTCATACAGGAACAAGAGAGTGAAGTTGGGTGAACTATCCTTTTAATATACAATAAGGGGGCGTGGTCTCTGCTTACACCGTCATCAGAACTAGACTCTGGCGCGGTCACGTGCTACTCGCAGAGAATACTCCAGATCCAAGATGGCGGCGTACATGAGAATGTGGAGATCATACCGTCCCGCGTACAGAAGCATCAGCACGGCTTCATCAGCAGGAACGGTCATGATCAGAGCCGGGTTAAACGCGTTATTCCCGCGGGATCCTCTCAGCGGGAGCCGCTTTATCCACATCCAGCGCTCGTACTCCAGTATATCCAGCAGAAAGTCGTTACACAACGCGAGGATCTCAGCATCCGCGGTGAGTGACAGCTGGAGGCGCGTGCCCGCGGGCTCCGGGAGCCTCGGACTCGGGTGTCAACAGAAGAGGTGTCTCTTCGGGAACCAGGGAAGCGGGTTCTCCGGGCAGGACGGTGCGGAGAGTAGCGGGGGAGCTGAGGATGAGTCCGGGGGTGATGAAGGTCCTTATTCTCCTCCTCCTCCTCAGATGAGCGCGCTCACCACGATGCTCGTGCCCGAGGTTTTCCCGAACGTGCCTCTCATCGCTGTCAACAGGAATCCCGTGTTTCCCAGATTCATCAAAATCATTGAGGTGATGATCTCACAGATGCATGCATGACGCAATCGGGGTTATGAAACATACAAGGTAGAAAAAACACATTAGAAATAAGTAAGAAGTAACTTGTGACATGTGTCAATAGTTTGACATTGACTTTTAGAGACACTGAAGTTTTCTTTGTGTTTTACTGCAGTTTTACTTTAGTGTTGATGATGTTTGCTGATGATTTCACTGTAGGGGTAAAATCTTTGCGTGGCAGGGGGAGCTGCCACTCGACCAGTCACGGATATATGCGCCTGCCACTGCGTTATATGCGCCGGCCACTCGACCAGTCACGGATATATGCGCCTGCCACTCGACCAGTCACAGATATATGCGCCTGCCACTGCGTTATATGTGCCTGCCACTCGACCAGTCACAGATATATGCGCCTGCCACTGCGTTATATGCGCCTGCCACTCGACCAGTCACAGATATATGCGCCTGCCACTGCGTTATATGCGCCTGCCACTCGACCAGTCACAGATATATGCGCCTGCCACTGCGTTATATGCGCCTGCCACTCGACCAGTCATGGATATGCGCCAGCCACTCGAACTTACACAATATGTAAGGTTTAAAAAAACAAAACAAATGCAGCGCGCGTCTCGTGGCTCTATTAGCATCGCGCCAGCCACACGATCTCTCACTGTTTACATATATCAGACACTCCTAATCATACACGAGAGCACGCAGACAGTGCAATACAGATGTTGACCTATTTCTCAACTAATTCATATTTTTTATTCGCTCTTTTTACCCGTATTGTGCGCGCTCGTGGCTCTATAGCATCGCGCCGGCCATACCAGCCACACGATCTCTCGCTGTTTACGGCCACTACCAGCCACACGATCTCTCACTGTTTACATCTATCAGACACTCCTAATGATACACGAGAGCACACAGACAGTGCAATACAGATCTTATTTACCTATTTCTCAACTAAATCATATTTTTTATTCGCTCTTTTTACCCGTATTGTGCGCGCTCGTGGCTCTATAGCATCGCGCCGGCCATACCAGCCACACGATCTCTCGCTGTTTACGGCCACTACCAGCCACACAATCTCTCACTGTTTACATCTTTCAGACACTCTTAATGATACACGAGAGCACACAGACAGTGCAATACAGATCTTGTTTACCTATTTCTCAACTAAATCATATTTTTTATTCGCTCTTTTTACCCGTATTGTGCGCGCTCGTGGCTCTATAGCATCGCGCCGGCCATACCAGCCACACGATCTCTCGCTGTTTACGGCCACTACCAGCCACACAATCTCTCACTGTTTACATCTTTCAGACACTAATGATACACGAGAGCACATAGACAGTGCAATACAGATCGTATTGACCTATTTCTCAACTAAATCATATTTTTTATTCACTCTTTTTACCAGTATTGTGCGCGCTCGTGGCTCTATAGCATCGCGCCGGCCATACCAGCCACACGATCTCTCGCTGTTTACATCTATCAGACACTCCTAATCATACACGAGAGCACGCAGACAGTGCAATACAGATCTTATTTACCTATTTCTTAACTAAATCTTATTTTTTATTCGCTCTTTTTACCCGTATTGTGCGCGCTCGTGGCTCTATTAGAAACGCGCCGGCCACTACCAGCCACACGATCTTTCACTGTTTACATCTATCAGACACTCCTAATCATACACGAGAGCACGCAGACAGTGAAATACAGATCTTATTTACCTATTTCTCAACTAAATCTTATTTTTTATTCGCTCTTTTTAACCGTACTGTGCGCGCTCGTGGCTCTATAGCATCGCGCCGGCCATAACAGCCACACGATCTCTCGCTGTTTACGGCCACTACCAGCCACACAATCTCTCACTGTTTACATCTTTCAGACACTCCTAATGATACACGAGAGCACACAGACAGTGCAATACAGATCTTATTTACCTATTTCTCAACTAAATCTTATTTTTTATTCGCTCTTTTTACCCGTATTGTGCGCGCTCGTGGCTCTATAGCATCGCGCCGGCCATACCAGCCACACGATCTCTCGCTGTTTACGGCCACTACCAGCCACACAATCTCTCAATGTTTACATCTTTCAGACACTCCTAATGATACACGAGAGCACAAAAACAGTGCAATACAGATCTTATTTACCTATTTCTCAACTAAATCTTATTTTTTGTTCGCTCTTTTTACCTGTAGCCTACTGTGCGCGCTCGTGGCTCTATAGCATCGCGCCGGCCATACCAGCCACACGATCTCTCGCTGTTAACGGCCACTACCAGCCACACAATCTCTCAATGTTTACATCTTTCAGACACTCCTAATGATACAGGAGAGCACACATACAGTGCAATACAGATCTTATTTACCTATTTCTCATCTAAATCTTATTTGTATTCGCTCTTTTTACCCGTATGGGAGTTCGCGCGCTCTAGAAACGCGCCGGCCACTACCAGCCACACGATCTCTCACTATTTACATCTTTCAGACACTCCTAATGATACACGAGAGCAGCCGCGGCGCTACCATTGGGCCTTAGGTCCGGGCCCATCCATTTTCTACTATGGTTTTGTACGTTTCTTCATTTGGATCTATTTGCGATCATTCCATTCTAAACAAACAACGCAGTTTACATGCTTCGTCCTTGTCAGGCACGGCGCCAGGATTCCAGTTTTGGATGGGCCAGACCGGGTGGGCCTTAAATTAAAAACGTTAAATAAAAAAAAACAAATAAAAAAAAAAACGTTATCCAATCACTGCTTAACCTAATAAAAAATATTTACTAATATAGCCTACTATTAAATTATCTGTGCGTATACATAATATAGATTTTAATAGCTTGATGCTCTTTAAATATTTTGTTGCATTGTTAAAAGTTTCGGTGCATAGGACAGACCTATCCGCGATCGCTCTCCATGGTTCTGACCAAAGAAGGAATTGGAATCTCCGTTACGCATCATACGCATCATACCTGGGCTGCATTTTCCGATAACATTGTCTCTTAGCGCGCTACGAAGACTCTTAAGGTATAACTTAACTAAGGGTATACTACCACTAAAGGTATATCATTGCTAGGCGTCTTCAGGGCTATCATCCAGAGGCGCTGGCGCCCTCCTAGCAACGGCGCTGTTTTTGGTAAAACATGATTTTGACGACTTCATTTGACGTTTTGTTTTATAGAAAACTCTTTTTAAAAGATTTTCGTTTTGTATAAATTGTATCTTAATTTTGATCAATGTTTTATCAATCAATTGCCCGTATTTAATAAATAAGACAATGTAATAAGGCGCCGACACGATTTGTGCCTCACAGATTTGAGAAATATAGGCTATATATTACAG
>CM040825.1:42489656-42502156 GCA_022828995.1 Vimba vimba
CGATTACTGATATTTCTTTATATTTGAAAGCCGATAACCGACAATTCTTTATATTTGAAAGCCGATAACCGATAATTCCTTATATTTGAAAGCCGATTACTGATAATTCTTTATATTTGAAAGCCGATAACCGATAATTTCTTATATTTGAAAGCCGATTACTGATATTTCTTTATATTTGAAAGCCGATAACTGACAATTCTTTATATTTGAAAGCCGATAACCGATATTTCTTTATATTTGAAAGCCGATTACTGATAATTCTTTATATTTGAAAGCCGATAACCGATAATTTCTTATATTTGAAAGCCGATAACCGATAATTCCTTATATTTGAAAGCCGATTACTGATATTTCTTTATATTTGAAAGCCGATAACCGATAATTCCTTATATTTGAAAGCCGATTACTGATATTTCTTTATATTTGAAAGCTGATAACCAATAATTCCTTATATTTGAAAGCCAATTACTGATATTTCTTTATATTTGAAAGCCGATAACTGACAATTCTTTATATTTGAAAGCCGATAACCGATATTTCTTTATATTTGAAAGCCGATTACTGATAATTCTTTATATTTGAAAGCCGATAACCGATAATTTCTTATATTTGAAAGCCGATAACCGATAATTCCTTATATTTGAAAGCCGATTACTGATATTTCTTTATATTTGAAAGCTGATAACCAATAATTCCTTATATTTGAAAGCCGATTACGGATATTTCTTTATATTTGAAAGCCGATAACGATAATTCCTTATATTTGAAAGCCGATTACTGATATTTCTTTATATTTGAAAGCCGATAACCGATAATTCCTTATATTTGAAAGCCGATTACTGATATTTCTTTATATTTGAAAGCCGATAACCGATAATTCCTTATATTTGAAAGCCGATTACTGATATTTCTTTATATTTGAAAGCCGATAACCGATAATTCCTTATATTTGAAAGCCGATTACTGATATTTCTTTATATTTGAAAGCCGATAACCGATAATTTCTTATATTTGAAAGCCGATAACCGATAATTCCTTATATTTAAAAGCCGATTACTGATATTTCTTTATATTTGAAAGCCGATAACCGATAATTCCTTATATTTGAAAGCCGATTACTGATATTTCTTTATATTTGAAAGCCGATAACCGATAATTCCTTATATTTGAAAGCCGATAACCGATAATTCCTTATATTTGAAAGCCGATAACCGATAATTCCTTATATTTGAAAGCCGATAACCGATAATTCCTTATATTTGAAAGCCGATAACCGATATATTGGCCGATAAATCTAAATCAAAATTTTTATACAATTTTTGAGAGCCTGATTACAAAAACAAAATTCTAACCATTAAAATCATTTAGCACTTTAGCTTAAAAAAATTTTTTTAATCGATTTAAATCGACCTTTGTAATTTTAATTTTTTTGAGTAGCAAATTTTTTAATGATTTTAGTTAACGATAATAACCCTGGTTCAGTATGCTAAGCATTTTCCAGCATATCGGAAAGACATTTATGCATTTATCCAAAGCGACTCGGAATCACAGCATACGTTGTGTTGTTTTACATCAGGCCCTGACGGCTGAGATCGTCAAGACCATACGGGACATCATCGCTCTGAACCCACTGTACAGGTAAGAGAGGTGAAAGAGGCTGTTCAAAACCGCATGCTAAGGGAGATCAGTGTGTTTATCTGTGTGTGTGTGTTTGCTAGAGAGTCTGTGCTCCAGATGATGCAGGCTGGGCAGAGAGTAGTGGATAACCCTATTTACCTGAGCGACATGGGGGCGGCGCTGACCGGGGCCGATTCGCACGAGCTGCAGGACGTCCTGGAGGAAACAAACGTACGTTTACGAGCCCCGAAACCCAGTCTCAGAACGTCAGTGTGTGTCTAACAGAAGAACTGTCGTTACAGATTCCCAAACGACTCTACAAAGCACTTTCTCTGCTGAAGAAGGAATACGAACTGAGTAAACTACAGCAGCGTCTCGGGAGAGAGGTGAGGACACGTTCCTGACTAGGGGTGGGAGTCGAAAATATCGTAATCGGATACTTGTTATAAAATTAAAATTTTGATTCCTCTTATCGATTCCTTTGTGAGCATTTCAATATGTGTATAATAACTATATTGGGCAGCTCTTAAAGTGACAGCAGCCTAATATTCCTGCTGCCGTCTCTATAGTAACACTAATCAAACAACAAAAGACAGAGAAAATTCACTCGTTTTTGACTGAATAACTTTTGTAACTATATATTTGTAATGTATATTTTATTTATAAAGTGCAGTGTTATTTTATATTTGATCAGTTTCTGTACCTGAACACCTGAAAATCTTAAAACACTGTTTATTTCAGTCGTATCTTTGTTCAGTTGTGTCTATTAGTTGCGTTTTGTGATTTATTTGTTAAATAGTGTTTACTTGTCTTTAATAATGCTTTACATTTATATTAGTTCGGCTAGTTGTTTTTCTGTGGTGTTTTTAAACCTCAGGCAAACACTCCTTGTGTAAGTGTTCTTTATCCTGTTGATTTGTGTTCATGATATTCAGCTACAATTAAATGTTTAGAAATAAGACTAAATGTAAATTATGTCTGTTTTAGTTTTTTTTTTACCTTATTGGAATCGAAATTAGAAATCAATGAGCATAATCGAAATCGGAATCGTTAAAATTGAAACGATACCCAACTCTATTTGTCACACGCTGTTGCTTATTCATGGCTTTCCGCTGGCCTGTTGGTTTTGATGCTCAGGTGGAGGAGAAGATCAAGCAGACGCACAGGAAGTACCTCCTCCAGGAGCAGCTGAAGATCATTAAGAAGGAGCTCGGCCTGGAGAAAGAGGACAAAGACGCCATTGAGGAGAAGTTCAGGGAGCGGTTGAAGGATCGTACCGTACCTCAGCACATCATGGAGGTCATCAACGAGGAGCTGAACAAACTGGGGCTGTTAGATAACCACTCCTCAGAGTTCAAGTAAGGAGGTCATCACTGTTATAAACAAATGTAGTCTATGAATACTGTACCGTTTCTTCTTAAAGGATTAGTTCACTTCAGAATTAAAATTTCCTGTTGATTTACTCACTCCCACGTCATCCAAGATGTTCATGCCTTTCTTTCTTCAGTCGAAAAAGAAATGAAGGTTTTTGAGGAAAACATTCCAGGATTTTTCTCCATATAGTGTCTTCAATGGGGTCCAACGGGTCGAAGGTCCAAATGTGAGTTTCAGTGCAGCTTCAAAGTCTCGACACGATCCAGCCGAGGAATAAGAGTCTCATCTAGACAAACCAGCGGACATTTTATAACAGAAATAAACATTTATATTCTTTTTAACCACAAATGCTTGTCTTGCACTGGCTCTGATGCGACGCACATTACATAATCAGGTTGAAAGGTCACGCGTGAAGTAGTGTTTATATAGCGAATGTGCAAAGACGAAGTCAAACGGCCTTTACAAAAAAAATACAAAATAAAAGGTAAAATAACGATGTCAGACGATTTTGAAGTGGGAGGACAAAATGAGATGGAGTTTTTTGCCCTACCCTACATTTCTGAACCGGAACATACGTGACCTTTCAACGTGATTGCGTGGCGCATCACAGCCAGTGCAAGACGAAATGTTTATTTTTTTATAAAATGTCCGCTGGTTTGTCTAGATAAGACTCTTATTCCTCGGCTGGATCATGAAGAGACTTTGAAGCTGCACTGAAACTCACATCTGGACCTTCAACCCGTTGGACCCCATTGAAGACACTATATGGAGAAAATCCTGGAATGTTTTCCTCAAAAACCTTCATTTCTTTTCCACTGAAGAAAGAAAGACATGAACATCTTGGATGATGTGGGGGAGAGTAAATTATCAGGAAATTTGAATTCTGAAGTGAACTACTCCTTTAGTATCCATTAAAATGCCCAAGAAGCTGAAAACCAGCTTAAGATGGTGGTACATGGACTCTACCTGGTCATTAGCTGCTTTAGATTGGTCGATCAGTTGATTTCAACATGGTAGACCATCGCAGTCCAGCAGCAAACCAGCTGCCATGTTCCACAAAGCAGTTTGTCCTCCATAAAATGGTATTTCGCTCATTCAAACTTTGACCCCCCCCCCCCCCCCACCCCCCCCCCCCCCATTAAAATCCCCAGCGTCACCCGTAACTACTTAGATTGGCTGACCTCCATGCCGTGGGGAACCAACAGTGTGGAAAACCTGGAGTTGGTCCGAGCCAAAGAGGTGTTGGAAGAGGACCACTACGGAATGGATGATGTCAAGAAACGCATTCTGGTAAAGATCAAGCATAAGCGGCTCAATCTTACAAAGTACGCTTACAAATCCTGTTAATTAATCCTGGTGCTTGTTCATTCCTGCAGGAGTTCATAGCGGTAAGCCAGCTTAAAGGCAGCACACAGGGAAAGATCTTGTGTTTCTATGGCCCTCCTGGAGTCGGCAAGACCAGTATCGCCCGCTCAATCGCCAGAGCGCTGAATCGCGAATACTTCCGCTTCAGTGTGGGAGGAATGACGGATGTGGCGGAGATTAAAGGCCACAGGTGAGTGATGCGTGTGAGGCCACGCCCACCAGCTGTGATGTCATGAATGAACATTTGTGAGAAGTCAATTCAAGTCAAGTCAAGTCAATTCAAGTCAAGTCAAGTCAATTCAAGTCGTCAATTCAAGTCGTCAAATCAAGTCGTCAAGTCAAGTCAAATCAATTAAAAATCAATTCAATTCAATTCAAGTCAAGTCAATTCAAGTCGTCAAGTCAATTCAATTCAAGTCAAGTCAAATCAATTCAAATTCAAATCAATTCAATTCAAGTCAAGTCAAGTCAAGTCAAGTCAAGTCAAGTCAAGTCAATTCAATTCAAATCAATTCAAGTCAAATCAAGTCAATTCAAGTCATTCAAATCAATTCAATTCAAATTCAAATCAATTCAAGTCATTAAGTCAATTCAAGTCAAATCAATTCAAGTCAAGTCAAGTCAAGTCAATTAAATTCAATTCAAATCAATTCAAGTCAAATCAAGTCAAATCAAGTCAATTCAAGTCAATTCAAGTCAAATTCAATTCAAATCAAATCAATTCAAGTCAAATCAAATCAAATCAAATCAAATCAAGTCAAGTCAAGTCAAGTCAAGTCAAGTCAAGTCATTAAGTCAATTCAAGTCAAGTCAAATCAATTCAAGTCAAGTCAAGTCAAGTCAAATTTAAGTCATCAATTAAAATTCAATTCAAGTCAAATCAATTAAATTAAAATTCAAGTCAAGTCTTTACTTATCGCGAGAGGAAAAAATTAAGTTTTAGTCGCATAACATCGGTTTATGGAAACAATGTCATTTCGCAATAGTTTTTTGTCGACATTTAGAAAAAATCGCAAAAGTTTTGCACAAATCTGTAATGGAAGTCTAATGACAAAATAAAAAATAAAATAAAGTGATATTTTTGTTCTTATGAGTTTCCAGTATTCTTACCTAACACTAACATTAGTGATAGACATCAGTGTTGATTAAACATTAGTGTTGAACAATCTTACGGCATTGGGGTAGAAACCATTCCTGCATCTACAATTCTTTTCAAGCTCTTAGTACGCAGTTCTGTGTGTGATTGTGTTCGTGCATTGCAGGAGAACATATGTTGGTGCAATGCCAGGAAAGATCATCCAGTGCCTGAAGAAAACTAAGACCGAAAACCCACTGGTCCTTATTGATGAGGTATGAACAATAAACAGGGTTGGTACACGGTGCTTAAAGTAGTTTTGAAAATTAAGTTAACCCTTGAAAAAACAGCCATTTTTAAGAAGAAGTTCTTGAAAATGGGAAATTTATTTTTTATTTTATTGATAAAACAATCTTTTCAAACAAAGTTAATGCTGTAGTCTGTCTGATATAGATATAGAGGCATTTCACATGAATATGAGCGTGATATTGCTCATATTAATATCCAAGTGCATCTTTCATTCTTCTGGTCAATCATATATTCATGAGGGAATAAATCAGTTTGAATAAGGAAAGTGATATCTTTGTCATAGTTTCCTTTCAATGGTTAAAGTTTCCACAGTCATTGCATCTGCTGCACTTTATTTGTGCCATTTTGTTTTATTAGTTTATTTTTTATTTATCTATTTACCTTTTTTAGAATTTAAAAGATAATAAAGAAAGATATTGTTTTGAAAAGTGCGATCTCTGATTGTAGTCCTTGAAAAAAAAAAAACTAAAAATTAGTGCTTAAAGTCATTGAAAGTCCTGGAATTTCATTTGACAGTGTGTGTACGAACCCTGAATAACCGTGATCCTGACGTTGTTGTTCTCTCGGTGTGCTGGGATAACTTTGCTGAGTTCATCTCTGTGTTGTGCAGGTTGATAAGATAGGTCGAGGCTACCAGGGCGACCCGTCTTCTGCGCTACTGGAGCTTCTAGATCCAGAACAGAACGCTAACTTTCTCGACCACTACCTGGATGTGCCTGTCGACCTGTCTAAGGTATGAACTAGACAAAATACACATGTGCTGGAAGAATACTATGGTTTTATTTAGGGTTTGAGAGTAACATTCGCCAAATGCGTGTACACTGTCAGATCACGAGCCAATTTGTCGTGTTAATCATTATGTTTACTCATTTTGCTGGGGAAGTTCGTGTAAGACAAATCTGTGCAGATTTAGCGCAAATACTCATGATAAATTAAATACAGTGTATTGCGCAGAATCTGCTCATATTTGGCTTACTTGAACACACATTTCACCACACAACAAATAACAGTAAGATTTTTTATGTTTTTAAAAGAAGTCTCTTCTGCTCACCAAGGCTGCATTTATTTGATTAAAAATACAAAAAAACCCTAATATTGTGAAATATTATTTCAATCTAAAATATCTGTTTTCTGTGTGAATATATAGTAAAGTGTAATTTATTCCTGTGATCAAAGCATCATCACTCCAGTCTTCAGTGTCACATGATCCTTCAGAAATCACTCTAATATGATGATTTGATGCTCAAGAAACATTTATGATTATTATCAATGTTGAAAACAGTTTTTTACATTTTTATTTCAGGATTCTTTGATGAATAGAAAGTTCAAAAGAACAGAATTAATCTGAAATAGAAGCTTTTGTAACATTAAACACTACCGTTCAAAAGTTTGGGGTCAGTAAGAATTTTAATTTTATTTTTGGGGGAAAGATTATTCATCAAGGATGAATTAAATTGATCAAAAGTGACAGTAAAGACATTTATAATGTTAGAAAAGCTTCTATTTCAGATAAATGCTGTTCTTTTGAACTTTCTATTCATCAAAGAATCCTGAAATAAAAATGTAAATAACTGTTTTCAACATTGATAATAATCATAAATGTTTCTTGAGCATCAAATCATCATATTAGAGTGATTTCTGAAGGATCATGTGAGTGAAAAAGTTAATCTCAAACGCTGGTTTTATTGTTCCTGCATTGGTGTTTCCTTTGGGTTTTCAGGTGCTTTTCATTTGTACGGCCAATGTCCTCGACACCATCCCCGAACCCCTTAGAGACCGAATGGAAATGATCAACGTATCAGGCTACGTGGCTCAGGAGAAACTGGCAATTGCAGAGGTACGTTCACTTGGTCTTTTTTCCTAAAAATAATCAACACGTTTTATTTTTTGGGGGTCACCTCGACAATCTGAGTCTGGCATTATGGGTAAAGCTTAAAGCTGCCAACTGGAAGGTTTCTGGTTCAAGACCAGTAGTTAACAAGCCATAACTCCTAAAGATGGTTGTGCACAAGTTATACTTGGCCATTAGCTGATCAATTGTATTATAAAATGGTGGATCTGGTTTTGACCTGGGAGACCACCTTAAACCAGCAACAAAGTTGACAAAACCCAGCTAAAACCAGTTTAAGATGATTGTACATGGGTTTTACCTGGTCATTAGCTACTTTAGATGGTTTATCAGTTGGACTACAAACTGGTGGATCAGGTTTTGACACGGTAGACCACCTTAAACCAGCAACAAAGTTGACAAAACCCAGCTAAAACCAGTTTAAGATGATTGTACATTGGTTTTACCTGGTCATTAGTTACTTTAGATGGTTTATCAGTTGGACTACAAACTGGTCGATCAGGTTTTGACATGGTAGACCATCTTAAACCAGCAACAAAGTTGGCAAAACCCAGCTAAAACCAGTTTAAGATGATTGTACATGGGTTTTACCTGGTCATTAGCTACTTTAGATGGTTTATCAGTTGGACTACAAACTGGTGGATCAGGTTTTGACACGGTAGACCACCTTAAACCAGCAACAAAGTTGACAAAACCCAGCTAAAACCAGTTTAAGATGATTGTACATGGGTTTTACCTGGTCATTAGCTACTTTAGATGGTTTATCAGTTGGACTACAAACTGGTGGATCAGGTTTTGACACGGTAGACCACCTTAAACCAGCAACAAAGTTGACAAAACCCAGCTAAAACCAGTTTAAGATGATTGTACATAAGTTTTACCTGGTCATTAGCTACTTTAGATGGTTTATCAGTTGGACTACAAACTGGTGGATCAGGTTTTGACACGGTAGACCACCTTAAACCAGCAACAAAGTTGACAAAACCCAGCTAAAACCAGTTTAAGATGATTGTACATGGGTTTTACCTGGTCATTAGCTACTTTAGATGGTTTATCAGTTGGACTACAAACTGGTGGATCAGGTTTTGACACGGTAGACCACCTTAAACCAGCAACAAAGTTGACAAAACCCAGCTAAAACCAGTTTAAGATGATTGTACATAAGTTTTACCTGGTCATTAGCTACTTTAGATGGTTTATCAGTTGGACTACAAACTGGTGGATCAGGTTTTGACACGGTAGACCACCTTAAACCAGCAACAAAGTTGACAAAACCCAGCTAAAACCAGTTTAAGATGATTGTACATGGGTTTTACCTGGTCATTAGTTACTTTAGACGGTTTATCAGTTGGACTACAAACTGGTCGATCAGGTTTTGACATGGTAGACCATCTTAAACCAGCAACAAAGTTGGCAAAACCCAGCTAAAACCAGTTTAAGATGATTGTACATGGGTTTTACCTGGTCATTAGCTACTTTAGATGGTTTATCAGTTGGACTACAAACTGGTGGATCAGGTTTTGACACGGTAGACCACCTTAAACCAGCAACAAAGTTGACAAAACCCAGCTAAAACCAGTTTAAGATGATTGTACATGGGTTTTACCTGGGGCCGTATTCACAAAGAATTTTAAGGCTAAAAGTAGCTCCTAACTGGCAAATTTAGGAGCAACTCCTAAAAATAATGGGCGTGTCACTCGTAACTTTAGGACTCCTAATTTTTTTCACTAAGAGTAATTCACGAAGCATTTTAGCCCTAAAAGTAGCACCTAAGCCTGGGACAGCTTAAAAGAAGTCGAGAGGACTCCTAACTCACTAAGACCTATTCACAAACCGCTTTTTGTGGCATTTCACGTTGCGATGTTTTGAAATGTGTATGCGGCGCTACAGGAGCTTCCAATCGCGAGGGAACAATTTTGCATTGTAGGCATAACTAGGGATGCAATAACGCCACCAACAACAACCAAAACTAGGCTACTCATTGCATGTAAACTATTTGTAACGTTTCATTGTGAATCAAATTAAAATGTTCTTCTCTTTGCAAACGTAGGCAGAGGCATATAGTGACAGATTAATTCAAAAATGTTGCAAAGATATTGCATCAATCCATATGTTTCATTAGGCTACTAGGCTATTTGTTTTGCCTTACTCTTTATTCATTTAGGCTATTTATTCAGTTATTCATCATCTTCCGTCCTTCGCACTACTTGTGTAGCGCACGCATTCTCAGACCTGTCACCTGTCACTCATCATCGTAAGGGAGGTGTTTGGAATCATTCCCGCGTTACAATCATCAGCCAATCAAGGTGGTCACTTCAGTCCAGCTCGTGCATGAGTAATGACGTCATCCATAGCAACGAAGACTCACTCTTAGTTTAGGAGTTGTCATTTTTCTTTACTAAGAGTAGGTCTGAAAGGCGTTGTGAATAACTTTTAAGAGAAAACTCCTAGCTAAAATCTTTTAGTGCGATTTAGGAGTACTCCTAGTGGTAAGATAAAATGCTTTGTGAATACGGCCCCTGGTCATTAGTTACTTTAGACGGTTTATCAGTTGGACTACAAACTGGTCGATCAGGTTTTGACATGGTAGACCATCTTAAACCAGCAACAAAGTTGGCAAAACCCAGCTAAAACCAGTTTAAGATGATTGTACATGGGTTTTACCTGGTCATTAGCTGCTTTAGATGGTTTATCAGTTGGACTACAAACTGGTGGATCAGGTTTTGACACGGTAGACCACCTTAAACCAGCAACAAAGTTGACAAAACCCAGCTAAAACCAGTTTAAGATGATTGTACATGGGTTTTACCTGGTCATTAGTTACTTTAGATGGTTTATCAGTTGGACTACAAACTGGTCGATCAGGTTTTGACATGGTAGACCATCTTAAACCAGCAACAAAGTTGGCAAAACCCAGCTAAAACCAGTTTAAGATGATTGTACATGGGTTTTACCTGGTCATTAGCTACTTTAGATGGTTTATCAGTTGGACTACAAACTGGTGGATCAGGTTTTGACACGGTAGACCACCTTAAAATAGCAACAAAGTTGACAAAACCCAGCTAAAACCAGTTTAAGATGATTGTACATGGGTTTTACCTGGTCATTAGCTACTTTAGATGGTTTATCAGTTGGACTACAAACTGGTGGATCAGGTTTTGACACGGTAGACCACCTTAAACCAGCAACAAAGTTGGCAAAACCCAGCTAAAACCAGTTTAAGATGATTGTACATGGGTTTTACCTGGTCATTAGCTACTTTAGACGGTTTATCACTTGGACTACAAACTGGTGGATCAGGTTTTGACATGGTAGACCACCTTAAACCAGCAACAAAGTTGACAAAACCCAGCTAAAACCATCTTGATATAGTCAATGCATCAGGTTATGTAGCTGAGGAGAAACTGGCCATCCCTGACGCTAGAAGTCACTTCCAAAGAGTTCGTTCCACTGGATGCATCACTGGATCAAACTTTCCTGTTTTTTGTGCCCCCACAGAGATACCTGGTTCCCCAGTTGCGATCTCTATGCGGGCTGGACGAGCAGAAGGCCAGAATAACCCCCGAGGCCCTGAACGTGCTCATCCGGCAGTACTGTCGTGAGAGCGGCGTCAGGAACCTGCAGAAGCAAGTCGAGAAGGTTCAGCAGATTCGTTATTTATTCAGATTCAGGATGATTATTTCTGAGCGTCCCGCTGAGCTCTGTACCTCCACAGGTGTTCAGGAAAGTGGCGTTTCGGATCGTCAGCGGAGAGGGATCGGCGGTCAGCGTCACTTCGGAAAACCTCCAGGATTTCGTGGGGAAGCCCATCTTCACTGTGGACCGGATGTATGACGTCACGCCGCCGGGAGTCGTCATGGGCCTGGCCTGGACCGCAATGGGTGAGCGTTCAAACTCGGTTTACTCGTTTCCAGATTCGACTGAATAGTTTAGTGCAGTTTGGGTTTCTCTGATGTTGGCTAATGGTCACATGACATGCAGGTCTCGTTTAGTAAGTGTGTTATTTTTATCGTTTTTATTTTAGAATTATATAATTACTTTAATTTTCCATTTTTAGTCAGCGATTTCTTTTATTTTGTAATTTTATGTTTACATTACATTTTTATTCTTAGTTGGTGCTTTGCTTTGACTTGTTTATCTTTACATTTTTGTTTTTTATTTTTAAATGATTTATTCATCGTTTAGTTGGTGTCTTATTTTGATTTGTTTTTATTTTTTAAATTACTTATATACATTTTTATGATATTCATTCTTAGTTTGTTTCATTTTTATATTAAAATGATTTACTTATTGTAATTTGTCATTTTTATGATTTAATTTGTTTAATGGTGCTTTATTTGTTTTTAATCTTAAAATTATTTATTTTAATTTTATATTTTTATGATCAGATTTTTAGTTAGTGCTTTTATTTGAATTAGTTTTATTTTATAATTTAATACAATTTTAGTGGGGGCTATAACAGTATTTAATTTTATTTATGATTTAATTAATTTTTAGTAAGTGCTTTTATTTTGGTTTGCCTAATTTTAGCACAATTTATTTTATAATTTAATTACATTTTTAGTTGGTGCTTTTTGACATTTTAATACTATATACATTTTTACTATTTAGTTAGCGCATTATTTTGACTTTATATTTGAACAATTTTATTTATTGGAATTTTTCGTTTTTATAATGTAATTGTTTTATTGGCACTTTATTTGTTTTTATCTTAAAATTATTTTTTTAAAATTATTTTAATTTGATATTTTTATGATAATTTTAGTTAGTGTTTTATTTTGGCTTGCTTTATTTTAACTTTTTTTTTTTTTTTTTTTAATTTAACTAATGTTTTATTAGTGCTATATTTGTTTTTATCTTAAAATTATTATTCTATTTTTTTAGTTAGTGCTTTATTTTAATTTGTTT